>JAEIIL010000316.1:0-10010 GCA_018905715.1 Drosophila lini | reverse complement strand
AAGCCAAAATATTTAATTTTATATATGTTTTCCCATCAATTATTTTAATAAATATGTTCCTTTATCAATACTCTATATATTTGTAAGCTTACATTTGACCATTGTTTCGATCCCAGAATGCCTGGGATACATGTATGTATTGGAGGGATATTTTTATCAAAAACACACATAATTATTGTTGAATTAAAATATTAATCGGAGGCCAGACTAAGATGTGTTCTTTGCGTGGTAGGTCCGCCATTGTAATAATTTAGCTGCACATTTCACCCGTAGGAGTTCATTCGAAACAATTAGAGACCGGCCCTTGGTTGTTAGACTCTTGGGAAATTATGATGGAACGGAAGACGACGCTAAGAGCGGAAAACAGACCAAGAAATCACAGAAAAGTTTGACCAACTGGCACTAATAAGCGCTAATTTCGTTAGCCCTGTAACATGAAACGGGAATGGGACGACAATCACGAGGACGAGGAGGAGTTACCAGTTACCGCCTCTCTGCTGCTGATGGCATGCCAAAAGGCAAGTTGACGCTGCTGTGGAGGAGAAGACTCCTCCTGAGTGGACTCTCGTGACGCTGCTCGGACGATTTAGCAAAGTCGCTGCAGCTCAAACACTAATTCCATTCATTAAAAAACTTTTTATATGCCAATTTTTTTGTTATGCCCCGCTGCCCGTCGTTTTTCTGCCTCTTCCGCCAAGTTGCCTTTGAACGTTGCAAAGTTTGCAGCTACTTGGATGCCATAAAGACAAGCTGGGTGCTCCAGTCGGGCCAGCTTCCGTTCATCCCTTCGCGCGCTGAGACAAAGCCACCGAAAAGGGGAAAAAAACGGACAACTTTCTCAGAACTCCACCGTACATCATCAGTCACATAATGAAGTAGTGCAGCTGCTGAAAATACTCGTAACTTTCAAGTTTATGGCTTGTCCGAGCCAAGAGACAACTGTTCGCGGGATGGCCAGGCTGAGTAAATTAATTAAATTTCCCTCTCGGTCTACGTGCTATGCTAAGTAGCTGGTTGTTCTTGTGGTTAACGGAGATATTTTGCTATTTATTTTGTTATTTATTATATGGAGAGGATGTATTAGGGCGGTGAGTAAGCTTATAATGCCCAATGGTGGTTCAAAATAATAATAACCTGTGAAAGATCAAATTGAAGTGAGCAGATTTTTATAAAATATATATAAAATACCGTCTCATACCAACAAGATTTTTGCAATTAGTTTTCCTTACTGGTTTACATTTACTAAATGAACAATTTATAATACAACTTACTAAAGCATTAGTTTTAATTTTAAGATGTTCGTTAGTATTTCTATCTAGCTTACATTTTGCCACATTCCAGCACCTCTTCGAGTGTCTATTAATGTTTAAGTAAGAACGGATAATTACATAATTCGCAGCACACTCAAGAATAATCGGGACACAACTGCAATGCAGTCATAAACTCGCACCAAATATCAATTTATACACTTAATTAAGCACATATGTGACTGCGACATTTTGCGATGGCAGAGGAGAGGAGCAGCGGCAGAGGCAGCTCGAAGTCAATTGCAATTTTATGAGCTGTTGAAAATGAAGTACGTAAAACGAGAGGGCGAGAAGCCAACTCCACTTCACAACCCATTACGCTGATTGGCTTTTAATGTTTATCAATACATTACGCAGTCAGCAGCAGGACTGATGCTGCTGATGAGCAGGCGAAAAGGACGAGTGGAAGCCGAGCCGTGCCGGTTGCCAAAGTTGACGGTTGAGGTTTCTGTGGTTAGCATAGAGTGCTCTTTAAAAATGCATGACCCACTACGTACTGCACTCAGAAAGGGCCGGCTGCCGTGTCTGTCCCTCATAAATTTCCATTATCACATGCCAGGCATTTAGGCTGCTGTTATTTTCATACAAGAATTATAAGATGCACCACACTCGCTCTCTAAGGCGGCAGGCCACGCGGCTTTTCCCTTAAGCAGTCGGAGGCAACTCTTTTCCTGGACCTTAATTTTCCCTGTGTGCATAATTTATTGTCAGCGAGGGTAGCGCGTGCTGGCAGCTAAAATACTCGTGCCTCAACTCATTTCATGTGGTCTGTAGCAGGCTCAGAGAGTGGCCACATTTGACTTTGGTGGCTACAGAATGGAGTATATGTCTAGAGTAGATTTCGTTCATAATCCACACCTAATATATAGAAATGTTAAGAGGTTATTTACTATTGTCGGTTTATTTATTAATTTATATTTTAAAACTAAAAAGTGAAAATAATCTAAAATAATTCATAAACAATTAAATGCATATAAAATAAAAATGTTTAGATTTGTGCTATGGAATAAATGAATTCTTGAATATGTAGGAACCACTTTTCAAAAAAAAAATTGTGACAAAACGGCTAAAGTTAGCTTAACTAATTAAATACCATAAAATAAATTAACATTTGAACAATGTTTTCCCGATTGTTTTTATCAAAATTGAAAGGCAAAGACCCGAGATTTTACTAAAAAATAAGTTAAGTTGTACAATACAAAATATGTATAATAAAATTTAAAATTAAAAAAATACGACTTAGGTACCTGTAGAATTAGTTAAATAAGTAAAGTTATGTTCAATCATTTAAACCAATTTGTCCAGTAGACTTTGAGTTGTCGAGTACACCGACATCTTAAGAATATTAAAAAAAAAAAAATTGAAAAATTACGAAAAAAAGAAAATTAAATATCTCAGATAAGATAAGATCATTTGACTACTTTTACTGCAATTCACTAAATTTGCTAAGATTATCGCTCAGGGTTGCCTCATAATTCAAATAGGGCTAATTTGCTAACGCCCCACCCGGATTGCTACCGAATTCTTACTCAGCATCTAATGCCCACTCTTATTTGCCGAATTCATAAAGGAATAAATTAACTTTAAATTACTGGTGAATAACAACAATTTAAGTTAAGTTAGAAGAGGCACACTTTAATAAGAAATTCTTTTAAATATAAATATTTTACCTTAGACTCTTAAGAACTCACCAGAATGCTATGTTATCTACCGATATTTATAAAAAACATTTTTTTAAGTACATTTTTTCAGCAAGGCTGACAAAGAAAATGAATTATTCCCACAATTTGGCTGGATGTGCCCACAGTTCGGTAGATGGCACAGGAAGCCAGGGGGCAGGCGGCGACTATAGCTGCCATGCATCATCATCATCATCTTCAGCTGGCCACAAGCATCGGTGGCAGTGGCAACAATAGCAACGAAAACGGCTGCTACAAGCTGTACTAACTAAATCCTATTATGAACTTTGAGCTTATGAAAGGACCTCAAGCGGCGCACAGAGAAACTTGGCCGTGCTGCGACCTGTGTACTTGTGTTGGTGTTGGCCACGTTTACATTTCTGCATAATTAAGTTATATGCCCTGCACTACGGCTCACAAAAACATATGCATTTATATGTATGTCATGTGTCTGTGTTTGGGCTTCACCTTCGCCCGGACATTCTGCAGCTGCCCGTAGTTTTTCATTGCGCATCCGCCACGTGAGCCGGGCGAAGGCTTGCCCGCTTTAATTGTTATAAATTATGCATAAATTAGAGGCGGCCCCTTTAAAGCATCTCACTTTAAGTGGCAGGCACTGCCATCGCGTAGGGGGACCACCGGCGAACTCACAACCAATTGCGGAGCGCAGCTGTTGGCAAATCGAAATTTCTTGCTTGGCTTAGCACAATTTCCGTTCAGTCCGCTCTCAATTTATCAGCTGAATGTCGACGTGAAGCGTGGAAAACAATTGGCAGCTAATTTTCCTGAAAATTCTGCGCTATTTTTTACGTTCGTTCGCTGCCATCCAGCTGCGGTGCCGAGGAGCTGGGTCCTTGGTTGCGCTAGGCGATTCCTTCTGGCGGAACCATCTACATTGCAATTGTAAAATGCAAAATAAATTTCTAATGAATATTGAAGTGTGAAATTTGAATTGATTGCATTTGATTTGTGGATTTACAGTTGGATATTTACTTTGGGGCGGTCTACCACACTATGGCGGAATGGAGCTCGCAGGGCAACGTGGATGGAAGTGGAAGTGGCAAAGTGGAATCGGAACTGGGTTGTTGCTCAATTGCCGTTGAAAATTGAATTGAGCAGCCAGCGTCGGGGAATTTGTATCAAAACTTTAACGGTATTGATATTATAAGGTAATGAGTTTTGAAGAAGAAATATTATAGATCATGCTTATAAATTAAATTTATACAGTATAAACTTATTAATATTTCAGTGCGCTGGATTTTATTTAATTACGAGAATAATGAGCCAATACAACAAACTTGTGCATTGTTCCCAAATTGTCCTGAAACTAATTCGATAAAATCCAGGAAACCTAGTTAAAATGTAATCCAAACTTTGCATAAAATTCGCAAATAATAACGACTGCAGCTTGTGGATCTGCTTACGATTTCACCAAGGCAACGGGCCTCTAAGCCGCCTTCAGCAATCAGATGCTGCCCAGAATGGTTTCGCATAATTGCAAAAGTATTGCAATTTGCTGTCTTCCGCTTTGGAGTAAGTCCTACTTCAGGATATAATTGAATTATCCGTGCGGCGCGCCGCAACGGAAAGCTCGCCAAGCCGCAAAACGAAATTGTTGGCAAGAGAAAGGCCGGGCAGGAAGCGGAAATCCAAACTAGACACCCGGCGTCATGTTTTAATAATTTCGCCCGGCAACAGTGCCGGCAAAATTCAATTTTATTCAATAATATTAGCTGCTCACATTCCGTGCCCCACTATCGCTTCCACGCCCGTGCCTTCCATCGGATTGTGGTCGCCAACTTTTGCAACCGCAGTGGGATTTGCTTAGAAATCCGAATCTGAATCTGAACCTGAAGTCCCGGAAGGAGTCCATGTGTGCGGCTACTGGCCCACTTCCTCCAACACTTCACGCTGCAGCAACCACCTCCGGCCCGGTTTGTTTGACTTGGCACGCCAACTTAGAGCCAAGTTTTGGCTAGTTAAGCCAAAAACCGCCATCTGCCGCATATGGAAATTGGGTCGCCGGAGCAGGCCACCCTGCACATCGACTCCTCGGGCACGGTGCCCGGCCCTTGCTCCGCAATCCCCTTGGTCTACGGCTACGAGCCAACTTCTTGGCGCTCTTGTTGACTTTATTCCGCAGCTGGTGCGAAGTTATGTCACAGTGCCGGAAGGCTTGATTTGCTAATTTGTTATTGGCCAGCCATCGGGATCTGCAAGGTGGCGAAACTTTGTACGTGCATGTAGTTCGAAAGCTCGTTGAAAATGCATGTGCGACTTAATTGGCTTACAATGAAGCCATCTTAATTTGGCAGGGGCTTAATTTAATTTTACATTACATTCCGGAGCAGGAGCACTCATTAAAGAAGCCCATTGCAAACCATCTTTGGTCATCCTTTTTAAATCCCCTATTTATTTACAATAAATTATTTTGTTAACTAATGTAAGTCAATGTGATACCAGTAGTTAGTACCATTGTACTTGCAACAAATCTGGACCACTTTATTGATTTGACTTTGATTTTGCCAATATATCCAACTTCTAGGGTAAAATTCAGATAGCATGCATTGTTAGGTACAATTAATATATATATCTTTTAAGACTGCCCTCGCTAATGTAGTCTCTAATCACCCGATTTCACAGCTATGGCAACTAATAAAGCTAAGATACAACTGTGGAGTACAGGGCATACGAAATCTTCAGGTTCACTTATGTATGTACATATGTATATTCGTAGAGCCATAAGCACCAAAATTGAGTAGTATCAAACTAATTCAAATTTTTCCTCGTCGTTTCACCTCTTTTCTTTCTAAAGCGTCTATATATATCGCGATCACACGGCTGCGTTAGTTTTCTTTTGTAAAGAAACAATTCAATTAAAATGAAACTTCTGAAATTATTAGGATGCAAGGAACAACGCCCCTTCGGAGCTTTCGTAATCTGGGTCGGGAAAAATAGTGTCTAATCTATTTTGTTTTAACTAAAATATCATATATCTGCTGATACAAAATCGGGAACCATTATGATTGCAACATTTTAAAATGTTCAGCCAATGCTGCCACCCAAAATTAATAAAGTGATAAACTTTGAAGAAATTTCTTGAAACTAATATTAATACAGAAAATATATAAATGAAAATTAACATGACGTTATGGGCAAATACATAATAAAACCAAAACAGATATTCAGGACTTAAGCAGAGGGACGGTGAAAGGGCTCCACCCAAAATGCTTTCAAAAAGATATTAACAAAGTTAATTTTTACGGTAAAATGTATGCACAAAAAAAAAAAAAATCAATTAAAATCGAATAATGAAGTAATTTTTTTTTGAAAATTTATTTAAAATCTGATAATAAACATAAGACGATAGAGTTTCTGTGTATGATGCACTGCTGGAACATATACATTGTCATTATTTGTTCACATTTTCATCAGCCTTCCACCCTCTTTAATTTAATTTTTTTTTTTAATAAAGTTTATGTAATGTTAAATGCTTTAGACACTTGGGATCACACAGTCGGTCACACTCGACTGAATATTTCCTAATTGTTTCACTATTTCTCTTTATTATTACAAAAAATAATAATCTTCTTGCTATGTTGCTTTGTACTTTTTGTGTTCCATGTTTTTGTAGGTTTATTTCATTAAACCATCTTTCAAAGTAGAATCAACACAATTATGTTTCTGGGAAACCGAGGTATTAATAGAGAATGCTTATATTTATCTGAATGTTCTGTGACTTAATTCGTCGCCTGGTGTCTTTGCCTCTGATTATTTATGTCTGGATGCGCATTTCCAAAGCAAATCCAATGGACTCCGAAATTTAATTAAGATGTTACTAAATGAAATTGGATTACAATAGATGATAATTTGGTAAGCCTGTAATTTAATTGAGAATAATTTCTAACTTGGCACGATTGAAATATACGAACTGCATGAATGGCTTCGATTTAACCCAATAAGTACACAAACATTTCTGATATTGGAGCCACGGTTGGGGCAACTTTTCCCACAAGCTGCTTCTTGCCATTTAAATGTTCATTCCTCTGCTCCTGCCAGCTGCTGCGAAATCCGAGTAGCTCGCAAATTATATGTTAATGCAATTGTAATTGATACAAATTTGATTTCGGAAGGAATAAAAATGTGTTGCTCCAGCCGCTGCTGCTGTCGGCATTGGAAATGAGAAATCATTCGGAAGCGATGTGGGGGAAAGTGGAGGGAAAGCGGCCGGGAAACTCGCACGCCCGGCACATTGTGCCACCACGTGTCAGCTGCCGTGGGAGGCGAGTGGGTGGCGGCTGCTCGAGATAACGCAATAATTTATATGAACTTTACAGGGTCATTAATTTAAAGCTTATTCAGTTGTTCAAGATTTATTAAATTAACTCAAGATGTGGCAGCCAAAATTTCAGAAGTTTGAGGGTTAGCAGAACGGGCAGGAAATTTAAGGGGTCTTATGAAGGCTGGGTGGTTATTTAATCTATTCCAGGCTCAATAGGAAGTCGGCTTCAGCGATTTTGGTTTTGTTCTCATAATCCCGCGACTTAACGATAACATCAATGCTAAGAACATGAATTTCTGATTTCGGTGTAATAATTTGATTGTTGGTATTTTGCTTAAAATTTTGGAAACGGTCAAATTTAGCAAGTTGGGAAACTAAAGTCGAGGATAACATGGTACCAAAAGCATTGTGAACGTTGTCATCATCAGACGACTTGCTAACTATTATTTATTTTCTTGGAATATACCTTACATTTAAACTAAACCCCGTTGAGAATCCTAAGCGACGGTGCGAGAGCAAAAGCAAATCTGGAAAGTTTTACAGTTTTCTTTCAACCGAAATTCATTTGAAAATGCTTTACTTACGGGTTTCCATGATATGAGGGAGTTTTTATAACATACATGATCTAGCTTTTATAGTATCTGCGATCTGTTGTTTTACACGGATCAATGGTCAAGGTGGCCGAGTGCATACCATTTTCGGTTACCACTAAGCTATAACCCCATTGAACCCTATGGGTACCGGGTATAAAAAGCAGCCAAATGCCGCCTTCGCCCAATTGGTCAGACATAATTAAATTAAAATAAATACGTTGTAATGCCAGCGCAGTTGGGAATGGAGTAACCGTAATAAGGAATAACAAAGCTACCTGTTTGCTAATATCAAAGCCAAAACCCAATGCAATCCAATTTGTTGCATTGACCGCGACCGAATGGGCGGGGATCCGCAGGCAGAGAGTGGCGTCTAGCTTGGAATTGCAATTTGCTTGCCCAGGTAAATGTTGCTGCAAAAACAAAAATTCAAAAGCAGCCAGACGGAGCTACATTTTGATTGAAACGCTGCAATTTGGCCTCGGAAGGCAGGAGGATCGGGCAGGGATAGAATATCGAGTATTCCCCAGGCAAGGAGGGAACGGGCAAGGACGGGGAATATTCATGGCAATGCCAATGCTTGAGTGGCAACAACCACAAAAACGCATTGAATTGAAAATGTTTGAATATATATTGCAAGTTTGACTTGATTGAAGCACTTGATATCGTTTCCTTTTTGACAGAGCCAGTGACGCCACTTGACGGAATCCTGCCCTCCCCAAACTCAACCCCTTCACTATTCTTTGGCTCAACTCTGCTCGAGGATTACCGGAGGCCGGGCCATGAGGTGGGGCGCGCCACTAACGAATTTACATTCATCACTTCAAGTTGGTCAATTCCTGACGATGGCCCATGAGTTAACTTTAATAAGTTTAAATGTATTCAGGTCGAACATATCAAATGCCAGGTATGCGAGACTTGAGCACTTAACTGTAGAGCCATTTGTAATAAAATATTCTGTAATTAATACATGTGTCTTAAAAATATTGAAGTTCATGTATGTATGTACGATTAGTAGTATATATTGAGTAAAAACTGGCGTGGCCTTACTCTTAAATGCTAGAAACATTTCATATATTTGAAGGAAAAAGGACTGAGTAACTTTTGTGGAGGCATATCAGACTTCCTCATTACGGTCATTGAGCACTGGGTTCGGCAGAATCATTGCACCGTACGCTGCTTAGTTTTTATAGCCGGGACGGAAGTACCAGAGTCACTGAATAATAAAAGTCAGAATTTAAACATTAATTAGAGCCATCGATGCGCAGCCAACGAAAATACCTATCAACGGGACCGGGGCCCACGTGTCCTGCATGCCAAATACGCATCACGTAAGCGGAGAATCCGCAGGATACACAGCCACCGAAAAGTTGCCGCGACCTGTTTAATGTGGATAACAATTTCGGGGCACATTTTGTGTGCTTTCCTTGGCCGCCGAGTCGTGGCATCCGCAGGATTCACAGAAACTAACCGCAAGACAAAATCTGTCGGAGAAGTTTGCGAGGAGTTTAACGCCATTTTTCGTATGCGTGGTCTGCGTTGATTTTACGACATTTTCGGCAGCGATTTCCATAAAGCAAAGTCGACTCGCAGGGTCTTATGCCCGTGTGTCCTTGCCGCACGGCGGCTAACTCCATAAAATTACAAGATACTACCTGTTAGAAGTTCCTCTTCGCTGAAATTCCAATAAACTCACTGCACAATATTAGTTTTTATGCGGCATCCAGCAACAACAAAAAATGCTGGCGGAGAAAAGGAGCAAGTACACTTGCAAACAAAAAGGAGGAAAAGTTTGGCGAGAGGAGGAAAAACTGCAAAATCATTTAAGCAAACAGTCACAGACTTTGGCAGCCTTCCGCTGGATCTACGATACCTGCATGGAAAACTTTCCGCTATGTGACTTTCAGAATTTTTAGTTTTGATTTCAGGACTTTTCCCCGCTGCCATTGTTGTTGGCAGCTTAGTTTTGGTTTTGGCCTTAGCTGCAAATATTGCAAGTTGGCTCAAAGTCACGTGCAAGTTTACAGACATTCGGTTTGGTCTGGCACTTGGCACCCGTGAAATGGATTTCAAGAGCCAGCCACGTTGTCTTTAAATTCTTGAAAGCAGTGCAGTTGGTATCTGGTAAGTTTCTCGAAGAAGAAAGCGTTGA
>JAEIIL010000313.1:0-13567 GCA_018905715.1 Drosophila lini | reverse complement strand
TATCCTTTATTGAAGCCATCTCTCTTAGTTATTTCTTACCACACACTTTCACACATTCACTTTAAAAGTAATAATACTTTTCTTAACTAAAAATACTGTGTATCTCTGATATTTTATTTCCATAAAATTCAGTTATTAAATTGTTTAATTTAAACAAATTCACTACACTTTTTATAGACTTCACTTTAGCATTCCGCGTTGCCAGTTAATAATGATATGATTTCAGATATTTGACAATGATTAGCTGCCGCGAACGTCTGCATTGTTGAAGGACCGGCGTGCAACTGAAAGGTCCTCTGATAGCAACAGCAAATGGGCAGGAGACGTGTTCTAAATTCAGAATACAAGAGGGGTTGTGCTAAAAATATCCGTAGGACAGTTCCTTCGGCTTTCGTGGCCGCGTTCGTCTCGCTTCGGGTTTCGCCACTCGCCTTTGGAGGCCACTGGGTTAGTAGAATTTATGAATGGAACAAACACTTGTTAGCATGCGACTGGGGAAAGGACTCGAAGTGTTATACCAGCCGAGTGTCCTGATGTTATACGAGGAGGGGCCATGGGTGTGGGCCGCGTCTCTGGCCGTCAAGAGTCCGCGAACAATACCAATACATTCCAACTGCTGGCCGACAACTATTGCCTTTTCATGGAATCACTGTGTTGACCGCCTTGTTTGCCTTCCGCGACATTGTGTGTGCGTGGAGCTCCATGAAATTTCAGCAAATTGATTCTTGTGCGAACGACTGGAGTGGCATGCAATGTCAGGCTGGGCACAATTGCATAAAACATAAATTTGATTGCAGGAAAAGAACAACAGAAATGTAATATTGATCGCGAACTAAATTCCACGGTAATTGTAGAAATTGTTATTTTGAACTGAAACTCGAGGACTTCTGCTGCAATGTTGTAATATAAGCTTCTTGTTAAAATCAGTTTTAATGCATAGTACTTTCTGTTGAGGAGCATTACCTCCTTTGTTGAAGGTTTCAACAGAAAAGTAGGAAAGGTCCTTTTTGTTGAATTTCTTAGAATTTGTCAGGTAGAATTATTTGCTTCTTAGGAGGAAATGTCAAAACTTAAAATAGTAGCAATTTAAATTGAGTTTAGTTTCGTATTTCATTTTATATTTAAAGTGTAACACTTTGCTAATTGTAACAAAAAGAATTTAAATCTAGGTTAAGGTATAATTTCAACAGCAATTAAATTTCTTCATTTAAAATGTTGTTTTTGCACTGCCAAGGTAATTAACATTATTTATAATAATAAAATCCAAGACCACTCTTAGCTTTTATATTTGTTATGTCAACTTTTATTTTGTTTCTAGTCTAGACATTTTTTGGCTAATGCTTAATGGACTGTAAAGATAATGAACCCATTAATTGCCAATCATTAAACAAAGTTCTTAATTTACAGAAAAGTAAAACTAACTATTTTAGTTCAGAAATAAAGTCAAAACGATGAGGTTCTTGTACATATACCTGTGGCTGCTTCAACCAAAGGTATTACCCTCCTATTTAGTTTATATTTTCTATTCTTTATTTAACAATTAATTTTTATCAGAGTTACTTAACCGACATTATAGCTAAAACCACAGACATTGTGTGCAAAACCAATGATAAATTCGTTGAAGGCACCAAATGCTACGTCCAAACCTTAAGTTGGGATAAGTCCCTTGGCCAAATGGATTGTTTTCTCAAGGAGCCCTTAAGGAACCCAATTGTAAGATGTTCAATTACTCAACCTATTATAACATTAATATATAAATTTTTTTCCAGTTAAATCTTCAGTTTTTGAAAAGAGATAAATTCAAAAAGTATCAACCATTTTTGGCCAACTTTTCAGTCTCTGTCTGCGATGTTATATCTAAAAACAAAGTCGTGCCTTATGGCTCTGGGTTTTGGGAAACCTTAAGAAAATACACAAATGCCAATCATACTTGTCCATTTTCTGTAAATATATACACAAAACTTTTAAATGTAATATATAAGAATCTTGTCTCTTGCAGGGCCATCTTTTCGCTCGGAACATTACCATAGACGCTATATACGTTCCAGCAGCTATTCCCAATGGAGCATTTTTGACTGTCTTTAATTTTATCGAATCCTTTCCGAAAGGCTTTAAGGAAAGCTATGGCATTGTGAATTGGTACTTTGAAATTATGCAGAAAAGGGAGAAGAATACTAAGACCAAAAAGGGAGGCTGAACTACCAAAAACTTGTATTTTAAAATTAATATAATAAAAGGTAAAGGTTTGTAAAAATAAAGAATTAAAAATATTCAAGGACAAGGCAACTTTGCAGGAACCTAGAAAAGAAAAACTTGGAAGCAACTGACAAATGAAAATGAAAACCTTGTAGCGCATCCAGCTGCTCTAAGCCAACTTGAAACAGATTGTCTAGAAATTGTTTTGGCCTTCCAGAATTCATACATATATGTATGACCAAACTTTGGTCTCGGATGTAAGCCATTGAAAACCGTTGACAAAGTGCACTTGTTACCACAGTTTGCAGCCAAAAGTCAAGCCAGGGGAACACACACAAAACCTCTAGGCGAACGGCCAGGTGGAGGTAGCTTCCTCTGAGGCCTCCACTTGCCGCAGGACAATCGACGAAAAAGCAGCAGGAGCAAAGCCAAGGATAGACAACAATAAATAGCTTAAGTCGAGGCTTGAAAGGAGCTGGAAAAAGCCAGTTACATCGCAACAATATGGTACACGCGGCGGACAGACGGACATTGCGAACGGTAGAAGGATATAGTTGCATCCCAGCACGCTTGTCTGCTTATTGTGTCCTGGCCCTCCAGCTATCACAATGCCAGCTGAATTGGCATCTAACATTTCAGCACATAGAAGAGCTGCCGGGACCAGTTTATTAGTGAAAGTCCTTGCCTAATGAAACTGGAAGGCCTTGCAACCGCAAAGGCTATATCCTTGATTGGAAGATTCGAATTACAATTCTGGGAATTGCAAGGTAAAAGATTTTGTTGAATTATGATTTATGTTCAAAATGTCATAGCTCAAAAAAAGACTGATATAATTGCCCAATTAAAGAAGAATTTAGAATGCAAATTGACAGACTTCTTTTCACGTGAACAGACTACTATATAGTCTATTTCGTATTGAAACCTTTTTTATTTCTGCAATTTTAATGTGAGTTTCACTTCCTTATGAAACAGATTTTCTATAAGCATAAAACATAGGTATAACAAACAAACCCTACAAAAGGTTAAAATACTCCTCACTTTGTAATATTTAATACCCAAATAATATTACAATAAGAATCTAAAAGCAGGGGTTTTATATCCCCCAAAAACCCAAACGTTTGCGGTAACTAGCCAGCCACTGAAAATATTATGCTTAGCCCCCCCACAGACACAGCAATTATCCCCATCAGAATTCGGGTAAAAAGTCAACCGATGTGGGAATGAATATAATGCCCTGCTTAGCCAGCTTAAAGGCATCCAAATTAAACACAAGGGCACAAGAAACTAGACAAAGCACGCCTGAAATCCTTGGTTAAAAGTCAAAACACAGAAGCACACACACCACATCCATCCATACACATATGTGCGAAAGTCCTGGAGGAAGTCGGAAAGGGAAAGCAAAAAGAAATCAGGAGCAGAAGCAGAAAACGGAGACAGACAAAAACGAGGGAAAACAAAAAGGAGGAAAAGCATCGAAATCGGCTGAGGAAAAACTTTCAGGCAAACAGGCCGTGGTAGCATGTCAACCGAGGAAGGCAAAGGCAGAAGGCAAAAAGCTGCGCAGGGTTTTGCCTCACAGGAAACGGCTGAAGGGCAGTGCGTGGAACGGAGTCCTGGCAGAAAAGGATAATGCGCGGCATGCGGAACGCATAAGCGGCAAATTCCATTAAGTGGCAACAACACGGCCGGCAGATTGGGGGCTTCCCATCGAATTAAAACGATGTGAGCAGCAGCGCGGCCAGGGTTGACACAGCGCCCCATCTTCATGGGAGATAAATTTTTTTATGCGCTCCCCCCAACATTTTTGATGGGAACGCATGGATGCGTAGTGGCGAGGATCCGCCGGCATAAAAGCGGCGAGCGTTGGGTGTGCGGGCTTTGAGCGAATAAAAATTCAATTTACAAGTAACTGGGTCACTCCGCTAAAGATTCCGAGCCGCCATTCCAGTGCCCCCGCCACTGATGATGACCACTGAGCAGCGTGGGTCGTAAAGAACCTTAAGGACAGCATAAACAATTTATATGCTGAGTGGCCTTCAAATGGTTTAACGCTGGCGGCCAGGATTGGTTATCGTAAACCCCGAAATAGAAGTGATATCTGCCTTTTATAGATGCCTCCGAAAATCATGCCAGGACTTTCCTTTGTCCCAAAAAAAAGTACCGAAATTCGAACTTGGAATGTCTTAGCCGGGACACCAACCCGGGCTAAAGCTCTTGGACTGTTATACCAGCCAGGATAGCCAGGATGAGAATGGTTTCCACAAGTCTGTTAACCCAAGAACATCTGGATTTCAACAGAAAGGGACTTCCCTCATAATAAGGTAAGGCTCTGGCAATTTTCTCGTCGGTTTTGGCTAATTGCAACCACAAATCTTACGGCTTAGGACAGGAAAGCAAGCAGCGAAACCAACAAAAGGCCAATCAGGTCGCTGATATACCGAAAGCGGAACTCGAAAGGCAAACATAATGTGCAGAGAAAGCAGAACTCACTAATTGTAAGTAAGTAGCCATTATTTCCGAATAAAAATATATAAATAAATACATATAATTTATCACGTTTATGGGCTTTGCTTGTTGCTTACATAAAGTCATGGCCTTACTAGATAGCTGAATGAATTTGCCATATATTTTTTAATTGGACAAACGCATAACACTTTTTATTCATTTAATCCTTTTTGTACATTTTAGTATGAATTTATATTTTTCTAGGAAAAACTCGCATTAAAGGGACAGTAATGGGTCTCTTTTTCCACTAAAACTAAATTGATTTTATATTTAAAAAATAAAGAAAAATGTGAAGAAAAGCTAGCTTAGAAAAACCGACGTTATTTGATTCTATGTTTCAATTGAAATGTATACGCGTTACGCATCTTACCCATTGTCTTGTCTCTAATATAATTTCCCCCCCCCCCCACCGAAATACGCCAGAAGTTGTTTGCCAAACTCCGTTCTGTCTCCGAAAATGTCAATATCAATACGGAAAGGAATGAATGGGCGTCTGCTGGTAAACAAAAGTCACTTTACTTTCATGGGGTTCGGCTGCGGATGCTGCAACAACTGAATTGAAATGAACTTAAACATGGAATTTGCGTGTTTGTTGGCTAGCGATTTGCATAAAGACTAAAAATAACATCAATTCAATCGCTTTGCCATCGCAGATGAAAGCGGTAGCAGTTACAATGACGGAGACACAGAGTCCTCAGTGCTTGTTAGACGTAATAATGCTAATGATACATCCACGTGGATGCATAAATCATACGCTGAGGGGGGCTTGTGTGCTTCGCATTGTCTGCAATTTCCGGTACAAATGATTTTTAATAACGCTGGAAATGCATTAAATAGAATTGCCACCGCACTATAATAATCTTGAAATGAACTAAGAGCGATTGAATTTCTAGTGAAATATTTGTAGATGAATATTGATGCACTCTGGATGATTTATTCAGGCAGAATACCTCAATTTGCTTTAAAAATTTACTAAATATTTTATTTATACAGTTTTCTCAGTAATTCATTTGCATTTCGCACTCGTTTCAGACATTTCTTCACTCGATTTGTAATTGTTTTCTGCCATTTATTTTCCATGCTGCAGTTTTTCCTTTTTTTGATATAAATGTTTTTTGTTGTTAAACCATAAACAATTTTTTCTTAAAGTCATACAAAAACAAATTGGTTTACTGAGTTTTTACACATGGCAACATGCCGCAGTGTTTAAGCAATATTTCATTGAGTTTTTCAGTGAATATACACAATGGCAATTTAAAATGTGAAGTTCTGAGCCGACCACTGAATAAATCAACAGATTCCCCCCTCCGTCAAAGTAAACACTCTGATGTGTTAGTAGGAAATCAAAAAATATATAATGCAATAAATAAATATGCTTTCGGGATTACTCCCAATGTGAGCCGCATTTATTAACCCATACAAAGTGGGCTGGAAAACAAAAAAAAGAAACCTTCGGCCGGATTTATGACCTGCCACACAAACCCAAATAAGAAATGTAATTTAAATAAAAAGAATGCGGCAAATGAAAAATGCTTTAAGTGGCAAAGTAACAAATGGCCTCGAAAAGTTTTAAAACATTCTCCTCGAGGTTAATATGTCATAGGAAAATCATAGCCCTGAATTACCTAGGCTCATTCATCTTTAAAAGTTTACTCAGCGCTAGAGGCTATTTTTTGTTTCAGAGAACTTAAGAGTAATTGTTAAAAATATAAAATAAGTATATAAATTTTACTTAATGATATTGAAAGTTTAGTTTCAGTAACAAAAACGTTATTACAAACCATTAAATGTTTTTAACTTTCCTCGAACGAGCAGGAATAAAAACGTTAAGTGTTTGTATCATGTTTTTATTTATTATCCTGGCAAGACAAGTTAAAACGCTTATTTATTGCACTATTTAAATTGAAATTATTCAGAGTGTTGGTCCAATGGCGAAAAGATAAGTTTATATTTGCTCTGCGAGTTTTCAGGCTGTAAAAATAAAGACCTCGACGATTTATGGCTAGAGGTGGGTTTATACTTGAAATATAGTCTATGATCAACGGGGTTTTTTACCTAGAATTATGTTGAAAGTAAAACCCACTTAATTTCCTTTAGCTCCCACACTCACCTTTAATAAAGTCCACCGCCATTTCCAGCCCGTAGGTGTCCTTGTCGCAGTCATCCAGCAGGTGGGCGCCCAGCGTCACGTTCGGCAGGAGCTGCTGCTTGTTGACCTGATCCAAAGTGTACAGCATCGCCTCCAGCGCCTGGATGCCGCCCTGGGGCATGATGGGGCCGCAGGTGATGCTGTCCTCGCGCGAATGGACCATCATGAGGCCGCCCAGGATCACGTCGCCTTCGAGCACGGCGGCGTGCTTAACTGGCCAGCCCGAGGAGGATGGTGGCTGGGGATTCTCCAAGGACTTGGCCAGGATATGAGCAACACTAGCAGCCGCTCCACCTCCTAGTAACCGAGGCGTGGGCACTGTCTTGCCACCGGACCTGATAGCTGAGCTGGTGCTGGGACTGGGACTGATGATGGTGCTAGTGCCGGTTATTGGTGTATATACGGTCGATGTCGATCCCTGCTGCTCCATTTCCATAACCATATTAGTTGTTGTCAGTGCCGGCCACGCCTCGGTGGCATTTACATAGCCACTGCTTTGTTCCGGCTCCGTATTGAGTTTTATTCCGCCTCTGACAACACTCTTAATAGCAGCCTGTGTGCGCTTTGTTTTTGCTGGCATTATTGCCACTGTCCTGGCCATGTTTGTTTTGTCCTGAATCACTGCTGGCGCTGCGATTTGGTCTCCTCCTGCTGATGCCACATTTATTTTAGCTATTTTCGCAGCTGTCGGAGGGGAAGCCGGCAGCGTGGGTTGCTGTGTCGTCGGCACACCTGCTGCTTCTGTGGCCATGGATGCCAGCGTCTTCCCAACTGCATCAGTGATTGCGTCTAAGGTTGCGGCACTTGCAAACCCCTCGACCAGGTCTCCGGTTGCCATTGTGCCGGCCGTAAAGGTCGCTCCTGAAACCGGAGTGTCGGGCGAGCTCAAAGGTAATTGGTTTGCAGGTGTCACTTGCAACATTTCCGCCACTTCATCCGCGGCTTTTGCTCGTCGCTCAACGGGTTTTATGGTTTCGCCTGGCACTCGCTCTGGAGCCGCATTTAAATTGTTGCTTAATAATGAGCCAGCCATCCTGGCATCATCGGGCGGCCTGACTAATTGCTGGCCACCTAGCAGTTGCTGCTGGTGCAGCAGCAACATCAACGCTAGAAGCCGGGATTGAATCATTCTGACAGCCATGGTTTCGGGGCGGCGTTCGCGTTCGCTTCCGCGATCAGTGCAGCTGGCTCATCGGCTGGCGGTTGGCCACCAGCATCGGGGCATCGGTGGAGGTGGAAAGGCAGGCGGGGAATAAATTTCAATTAATTCCGGACAGAGCCTGAAATTTTGTCTGGCCAACACGCGTTTTAATTAAGTTTGCCGCTCTCGCCGGTCGCCGCTCGCAAATTGATGTGGCTGCTAATGCGTGGCCGCTCTCGGTCGGAGCATTTTTACGGGTTCTCAACTTTGTTGCGACCGCTCCTCCGTTTCCGTTTCCGCTGCACTGTGCCTGCCGCAGTCGCCGGACAGCTGGAAAATAAAACCCAAGTGGGAACTTCAGTCAGTCAGTACGTTTGGGATGTGCCATAAAAGCATAAAAGCAAGAATAGGTCTAGTCGAGTGTACCGACCAGTGGATACCGGGTTTTTAGTTTAGGAAAAACTAAGCGTAATTTCTGGAAGTGTCTCTCTTTTGGAGTAGTAAGATTTCACCTACCAGAAATAACTGCAACTTTACCTAAATTCTATATATATCTAAGCTGCCTCAAAGTAAGAGCTCCTCCTTGTTTACAAACCATTGCACAACCGAAATATTCCCTTGTTTTATCTACGATTACCGGGTATTAAGACAACCGAACCGCCACGGGAAGGAAAGTGAATTATAAATGTTGGTAGTTAAGCGAGTTTAATGAGCAGTGAAAATATGCATAAAAATGAGCAGACATTTGTTGTTTTTTTTCTCCTGTTTTCCCCCGAGTTCCAACAGCTTCACTTTTCGCCTAAAAATTCTTACTGGCCGGTGGAGGAAATGGTGGAAATTTGAACTGGGGAAAAAAGGTTGTGGCGGAGTGAAAATAAATGAAGCTCTTTAAGTGTCTGGGTGTTGCCTGGCTGTATTTCGAGACCTCCTTAGAAGGCTTTTAGCTATTTTTAAAAGCAGAAACCCCTGGCTCCGTTTAATTAAGAGTTAAAGTTCACATTTTTATACAATTTCGTTTCAGTTACAGTCGAGAACATACCACAACAGAATACTAAACAATGAACTATGGAATCCCTGAATAAATCTAGAAAATATTGTCTCCCTGAATTGAATATTCATGTATCGTTTTCCCTGAATGACCTTCGTTTTTGTGGCATTTTTCGAAATGGAATCATTCAGCGAACTGCCCAAAGCAATCCGTCCGATGGCTGTCAGCGCAAATTGATGAGATTAATTAAATTTGGGATGCAAACTTCGGGACTGAGATGCCGGCTCCAACATTTTCATTAGTTCCACTGCACTGTAATTTATGGCCACGTTTCGGCAATTTGCGGCAGCCCTTCTCGGCCCACACATATTGTATATGTATGTATGTAAGTCCTGTCTATTTTCACATGGCAGTTGACACTTATTTTCGGCCATGTGTCCAAGTTCCCGGCGACCTTCGGGTGGCAGGAACAAAATCCTGGAGCTATTTCGGTTGCCCAAAGTCAACAGAATTTTGGTGAAATGCCAAAATATATACGTGAATGTCAGGCATTCTGGATGGACGCCAGGACATTTAAGGTTTTCTCCTCCTGGCCACATATTACGCATACGCTTTAATAAATGTGTGGGCATATTTTTTTAAAGCCGTCATAAATTGCACTTGCTAGCGGCTAATTGGGGAAATATTTCCCTCGACCATTGAACCATAAATACGGAAAAATGGCTGGCAAACCCTTAAGGCGAAATTTTTGCCGATCTCAGTGGGCCATAACTACATATACAAAATCGTTGACAACCCACCCTGGCTGTCCATCGAAAACCCATTAAAGGGCCTCATTAAGCGGCGACAAAGTGGCTAATTGGTTTCGGCCCCAGCCACTAGTAGCGAAGCGCCTTTTGTCGGGCTGCCCTGTTATCTAATTAGCCGCCTATAATTAACGCAAATACTTTGATTAGATTTGCCGGGCGACCGTGCAGCTAAACATCCGCTTAAGCCGGGGAGGGGTTGCTTCAAAAAATAAATGAGAGATATTTTTGAAAGAAGTCCATTTCCGGTGGGCGGTGTCCCGGGCACCTATTCAAACAGGATATCCTCATTTGCTGACTGGACGAGTCCCACGCAATTTCTGTTTGCTCAAATTTTTGTAAAGAGCTTTTTGGGAGAAATTGTTTACATTTGAAATAGAACGGAGAGGAGTATCCTGCATACTTTAAATCGAATTTATCATTTTCCTCGCTTAATCGCCATGATTTGTAAGCAGTATTTCGGCAGATTCCGGCCTGCCTATCTCATTACGGCTTACGGCAAATCGAATTTGGTAGAAATTTTCTGGAAATATTCTCAAAGTATCCCCAAGCTTTTCTCCCTCAAGGACTTTGACCCTTATCGCCTTGCGCCAAGCAAAAGCCTTTTATGCCCTTTTTTGGAACACATGCAGACAGCCATTCAGGTAATGGTCGTGTTACAGTTTTGGGCCATGATTTTTTATGCGCAAATTATGCACAAAGTTGGCAAGGAAAAGCGATGAGGCTACCGCGCCAAATAGCCTCCTAAAGGGCTGCAGCAAAATTCAAAATTAATGCCCAGCCTCTCACCCACACGACCAGCGAGAAGGCGTAACCCGACCGATACCGCCGGCGCTCAATTATTAAAATATTATTTATTATCCTGGGCATAATGGCCGGCACGTGACGGGTCTGGATTGCCGGACTGGCGGCTGACCACTTAAAGCGTGATTATCTATAATGAATATGCGATTCGAGGGCCACCCAAGAATTTCCCATTAAATATTAACACAATGTGTGTGGTGCGGTCGAGAGCGTGGTTCAAATTTATAATGAGCTCGTAAATCAGTCACTCAATGGAGCCGCTGTAATGTACTAATGGCACTCTCAACAAGAATATAATGCTGGAAAACAATTATGTCTATAAATTTATATACTTTCGAAACCCCTTGCCAAAAAAAAAAAAAATCTCTGGCAGAAGACCAAACCTAATTTAAGCCCGAAGCTTAATTTATTCTTGGTCAGCCACTTTTTTAAGGGGACATTCCTTCGTCTTGGCCAAAAGTTTTCGAGTTTTTCCTCTTACTCGTTTAATTTCATTTATTATCACTTTTATTGTTTTGCCAATTAAAAAGTTTGAGCATTTATTTTGTGCCTTTCCACTCTGTTTGTCTCCTGCCAGGGGGGGCCCGGCTGCCGAATTTAAATTTAAAATGCGATTTAAGCACTCTGGGCGACAGGCAGCGAGCGTGGAAAGTTTGCAGCCAACTTTTAATTAGTGGCATCCAACATGCATAAGCCTGTGAAGCAGGTGAAAGCTAATTTTCTATTCATGCACATCATCATCGCTGGCCTTTACCCATTAAAGCTGGCTTAACTCTGGCGAGCCCTCGATGTTGGCTTTGATGCTGGCCCAAAAGCCGGAATTTGCTAAACAAATTCTTTAGACTACTGAAGAGCTCACTTGCCATTTTACTAATTATTTAAGGATTATGTTTACTTGTTGTAGTTTCAACAAGCAAGCGTGCCCATTTGTTAAAGTAGAAACACTACTAAAAACGTAAAAAGGAATATGTATTCTTAAATGACACTTATCTTTATGAGCTTAGAAAACTTAAAACTTTGCCCTTAAAAACACATTCAAACTTGGAGTAATAAAATTCATGCTTTGCCTAAAAATTTGTCCTTTTATATATTTTCATAGATAAAAAAATTCAAAGAGCTCCAAAATGTTTTTCTTGATAATTTCATTTGCCGTCTAAACTGCTGACATATTTAGGGGGTAATAAATTACTAAATGTCCATCATTGATTTCCGCTTTTATGCCAAGAAATCGGAAAGGAAACCACGCTCTCTCTGGCTTTGGCACTTGACCATCTATCAGCTATTGAGATCTGTGCTGGCACCTCGCCAACTAAATCAAAAACTAACCCTGCCAAGTCACGAGAGCTCTTAACTCTTCCGTTTTCAAGGCTGCAACCAGACTAAAGACTAGGCTGAAATTTCATGTGATTTTATACGAGTTTTCCACTCGGAAAACTTTCTGGTCAATGGTGGCGCCAAAATATGCGACACACACGCCGACACCCATTGTCCTGCGCCTCCACCTCCGCCCGCTGGAGTGTCCTTTCCGGCAGGATCCCTCACTCGCGCTGTGACAGTTTTGCAGGCCATAAAGCGACGCTGGCGGCACATTCCGCGCTGCCGTTCCGGTCCAGTAGTAAACAAATTAATCCAATTTTGGCAGTGAGCCTGCGGCACGGACGGAGGTCGCGGTATAAATTAAGTAATTAAGTCGATTGCGGGACTCCTAGTTGGGTTAATTGAGGCCCTGTCAATGCGTTTATAGGCTCACTCCTCCATTTCCGCAGCTTCCCATTTAATTAATTTGTTTTTGAACTCGCGAATTTTCGAAATTTCGAATCTCGGCCCACATGGTGCCACATGGGATCGAAAACAATCTTCAGAGTATTAAGATTTCATAAGTGGATTACGTGAAGTGCGGCAGAGAGAGAGAGCAAGGCAAATTAATCAAAATTAATCGCTTTTCGCCGGCAAAGCCGAAAGTAATTTGCAGCACACAGGGCGTATGGGTAACGCACTCGCACTCGCACTCACAGACTCTCCTAAAGAACTGGGCCCGAAATACTTTTAAGTGCTCTGCAGGCGAGAGGACTCATTACGGAAATTGCTTTACACAGACCGAAATGAGCTCAGCTAGCATTCCGCATTCCATCTCGAAGCTTTTTCGGCGCAGTCATTTTCCGAACAGAAAATGCCAGTCGGCAAGCCGGCAATCATATGCTTATTGAAGTGGGACGCGGTCTCCGCTTTCGACTCTACTTTATCAAATGAATAAGTAAACAAAACAGCAGCGAGCAGAGTCAGAGCCATTAAGGATACCTGGCTCGAAGGGCAGGCGTCCGGCCCGGTTCATGAATACACATGAGAAGCGGTTGAGATGCGCCAGAAATGAGTATTCCAGGGTATTCGCGGTTCAAGGCTGTGTCGTTAGTGGGTAGAGTAAACGATTTGGTATTTCAATTAAGGCCTCCTGAAGGTATTCTCTGTATAGAGGGTTTCTAGAAATGCTAGCTGTTTGGTTACTGTGAAATATATACAAACATAGAGATTAAATGGCAACAGAGGATGCCTTAAAGGTCAAGTCTTGCTCCTGAGTCATTAAAGAACAGTTGCCGTAAGTTGAAGTAGTTCAAAATTTCGTTGCAAGTAAAACATTTATTTTTTAAATGCAATTTCAAGTAGTTTAAACTTTGAGTTTGTAGTTTTTGGTCTTTCTTTTTTGTCATTGCTTCTTTCCTTTGACATCCATCCCACTGTGCTGTCTGTCAGCCCAGGCAGAAGGAACTCGTCAGGATGCCACAAGGAGCAGGATGCTTCTGCTGCCAGACACAACACGGAACACCCCCGCACGCCTTTTTCATTTACGCTCACTCACAAGACAAGCGGCTCGGCTCTGGAGGTTTTCCCCCTGCTTTTTCCAAGAGATCCTGATGTTGCCGCCCTCCTGTTGACAGTGCGGCTGTTTGTTTATTGATTTTGTGTTTTTTTTTTTTTTTTTT
>JAEIIL010000312.1:0-18380 GCA_018905715.1 Drosophila lini | reverse complement strand
AGATATGATAAAATTGATATTTCTAAAGATCAAATAGATTGCGGAACATTTTTCTATGAAGAAATTAAGCTCCCTGATCTCCCCGAGGGTATCTCCAGTGGCACCGCCCATTGTCCACCATTTTGTTGGATCGCTCGGCTCTCGTCTACGCTTTAATTAATGAATGCTGTGCGATAACAGACCCCTCGAACACACACAGATACCCACCCATACAGTCAGCCAATGCGCTGCACTTTCAACTGTGTGGCGTAGCGATTGCTTATTATGTTACAGCTCTCGATTTTGATTCGCCAAAAATTGTGAAGAAAAAAGATGCTGGCCGAGTGTTTTCATTCGGCCAGCTATATTTTGAAATACCCTTGAATTAAACAGAATAATATATATCGAGCCCAGGCTCATACATTCTCTAGATAATTCTCCAGATGCTATAATGACAAGTTGCGACTGTCGATAAAATACTAGAGAAATATCTGCGATTATCTTAAAGCAAGCTGCAATCACAATACGATATATATCTAATTAGCGGTTATACCTTTTCCGATATATATTTAGGAGGCGCTAGATTATGCCTGGATTGACACTTTCGAACCCTGGAATCTGACAGAATTTCCGACGAGCCACGTGTTTGGGGTTCATCAGTATTTAGATGTTTATGTTTTCGGGGAGATCCCTCCCCAAATGGAGAGAGGGAGTGGGAAAAAAAATGGTGGGGCGGGAACAGCGTATATATGGATATTTGCATATTTTGAGTTTACCAAGCGATTGACACTAATTGTTTGGAAAAAATCTCTAAACATCCGAGGTGGCTAAGGGCAGACCAACCGAAACCTGCTGTCCCGTCGAGTCGAAAGCCCTCATCGTAGCCGGCTCCATGGCATTACGAAATTCCCTACCCGACAAACTATCGCCGGGCCATTAAATTTTATTTGCCAAGTGCCAAAGCAAAGTTTTCCAAGAAAGCATACAGAAGATTTTCAAATTGCAAATGATGTAATAGGCACTGGGAAATTGGCATCCTTCAAGAGATGTGTTTACTGTGGGAAATGGTTATAGTTTAAAGCCTAGATAGGAGATGGAATTAAGGCATTACTGATCGTTTTATTTTTGATTTAAATATAATTAACAATCATCAATATCATCTTATAGATTTGTCTCAACTTATAGCAATTCAAGATAAATGGTTTGTGAGTGAGGTAATCGTTTTGTTTTGGATTGAAAGATCTTTGAATAATTTATTCCCCCCATTATCGGTTTCATTGAGCAACCATTCGGTTTCCCCATTTTCGATGCATTTCGTGGGGTTCAATAATGACGCTTTCGGTACGCAATTTTATTTGCCCAATGTGCTTGACAATCTCGAGAGCACACAAAACCCGTATCGGGCGGTTACGTGGACGCTTCGATTCCGGCGGAGGCTGCGTGTTCGGAGGCACCGCACCGATACTTACCGATATCCCAGGCAGCACTATACACTACACTATATTGTATATATATTGTGGAGGTTGTTTTCGCACCGGCTAGAACCGATGAGGGAAAAATTGCCGGCCATTAGATGGCTCTGTGTGTACCTTCGGGTCGGGGCTCTTGAGGGGCTATTTGCTGGCTTAGCTTTTTTCGTTTGTTGTCGGTGTAGATGTTTGCCTGACATTGTCGCGATTTTATGACGAGCACGCAACATTTTAGTAAGTGCAGGGAGTACCTCCCTCCTCCTTCTCCCCGATGAGGGGGCCCCTTTGGCTGATCTTAAGTGGCATTTAATGGCGACATTGGGGGGCCGCAATTACGGGTGCTTCTATTTCTGCTTTGAGACTTTTTTGAAACTTTTTTGAGACTTTTTCGAGACTTTTTCTCGGACCCTTCCTATGGCCCCCTTGACCCGTCCAAGCGGTGTCAGAGCCGTCAGCTTCTGTCTTTGGCCGCTGCCAAGCTATTGTGAATTAATTACCCCGCGCTTAAACTCTGGCTTCCAGCTAAGTGGCTTAGTGGCTTTCGCAAAACGATTCGGCTTTGGGGCCAATTTTTATGCTAATCTTGCGCGGTGAGTCCCCGTGGCAAACTATTGGTTGTATTATTATTATTATTTATTTCGCTTTTCTCTATAGCTATTTTCGGATGGGTCAAGGGGTCAGACGGTCGAATTTCTCCAATAGATCCTCTTTCCTTTTGCCGACAACCCCTCGCCAAGTGCCAGACCCTAATGAGCCATGTCTAGTCTCTACCAGTCTAGCAGACTTCTGAATAATATATAATTTATATATTGGCGGCAAATCTGAATACCAAATTTAGTCTGCGAAATCTATGCAAATATCTGAAGCCACATAATGCTTGCAACGGTATTCGCAAACCATTGGAAAGTGGCGCTGCTTATCGAAAAAAAATTAACTATATACACAGATCTGAGTTCATTTTTGACAATATATAGTGTTTAAGTCACTTTAAACGGTTGCGAATTATGAATATATTTGACTCAGATCACGAGACAAAAGCGTGATCGCAAAATAACATATATCATTAAACACATTTCCTAAGAGTCTCAAATTAATTAAGGGAAAGTAAAGCTTGCTTTATGGTAAAACCTGTCAATTTTCAAGATTAATAGATATATGTTTTAATTTTAGATTTTAATAGGTAAGCTAAAGATCTTAAAATTAATTGTCTGAGTCTGGTAATATTATTATCTTTGAAGTACTCCAAATAATAATTACTTAAAGAGTCATGATGATGCAGTGTAGAGCTGTATATAGTTCTATTCAAGACCCCCTGCATATCTCTTGAAACATCATCATGAGTTTGTAGATTGATATCTGTGGAAAACTCCATACTTAATATAAGACCAAAGTGTCATATGGTTCCTTCCATCTCTCCGTCATCGTGACTGCAATAATCCAGTGACAGAAATTAATATTTTGATTCAACCATAGAAGTAGTCTGGGTATTATATTTGGCACACTGACGACGTGCCCCATAATAACGCCTGTATCGATGACCGATTCCGACTGTCATTTGGCTGCCTAATGGAGCGATGTCTAGTCTTATTTTGGACAGTTGAGGGGCGGTACGACGGAACTGTCAATTTGGATCGCTTGATTATGGTATTCGTTTTGGGGGAAGCGTGATAACAGAATTTATTGGCAGGCAGGCAGGCGCAGGCGACTTTCCCGAACGGAGACACACTTTTCCGACATCTCTCAGGTGATCTGTTTCCCGCTTCCATTTTCGTGTCAGCTCAATCTGAAATTGAATTTCTCTGTTATAGATTTCTTGCTCGAGAGCAATTTTCTTGATTTGATAAAGACACACACACACACACACACACTCGCTTTGCTGGCTTACATATACCGACGCAGTAATTGGCATGTTAATTACAGGCTAGTTATGACTCGTATGGCAACAATTAAAGTTAATTAACATTCGAAAACAAACTGCAAAAAGCTGCCGGAGTGGAGGTGCACGGACAGGTGAGGCCGCCGCCGCCGCTCTTAATCTCTATAGCTCTGTGCGGCTCTACTTGAACCAATTAGAACTCTTAGCTGTCTGAACTTTAATAATTCAATCTGTGATTCCACAGATCGCTAAGTGAGTGGGTTAATGTTAATGGAAACTAAGGCATACCATATACCCTCTCTCCTACTATATAGCGTATCCATCATCGGATGTGTTGGGAAACCGAAAAAGCTGGCATAATTAGGGGCGCTCTTAACCCCAAAGGAACCCAAATATGCCGGAGCTGGATGAATATAACATGACGGCCGCAAACTCATGCATTTTTCATTTTCCTCGGAAACCTATTCCACTCAGCCGTACATCGTATAGCCCCGTTTCCCCCCAAATATTGGCCTGCCATTCAAAGCCCATGCAAATCGATTTCAGACACCGTCAGAAATTGGAAAACAAAGAAAAGTACCAGTTTTAGTTGTATTTCCTAAGGCCTAAGGCCTAAGGTCCCCCGTTCTGTTTCGGATTTTTATAGATTTGCATAGAGCCCAACTACCTGCAGGAAGCCTCGATTCCAATTCCGATTCAGATTCAGATCGCGACTTCTTTGACTTCTTTGCATATCCGTTGACGCAAGACTGGCTCTTTGTTCCCTGAAATTCTGAAGGTTTTTCGCAGTTCACCTTTTAAAATATGTAACATCCCCAGAACCATCCAGAAGCATGGCGCCCCGGGTTGCAGGTGTACCCCACTATCGGATGATAGTGATAGCAAAAACTTGGCTCGGTCAAGAGCGGTTTCTGTTGGGATTGATAAGAGTGGGAACAGTCATGCTTACTGTATTTTTGTATATAATTGTGAAGGTTTAGGAATCATATGATATATATTTACAAATTTGTAATATCATTATTAATTGTGAAATGAAATTAAATTAATTTTAGTATAATAATATCAAGATTCTCCAACTTAGGCTTAATATCATAATACTCTTAGTTAGAGCACTGAAATCTCTTCCCCTCAAAGACCCTTTACAACCCTTTCCTATCATTATTACTAGCAATTATCATTGTCTGGTTAGACGAGACTAAAGAATATTTCCCCTCCCTCTCACATCCACAGATCGTTGGCACCAAACAAATACTCGTGCGGCCGGATGGCTACTTCATCAAAGATCGCACCATCTCGGGCTCCTCGGACAACTCGAGTGCCACCAATAACACGGCCAGTTCCCCGCCCCTAGCAATTGGCGACTCCTCTGCAGTCTCCAATAATGGCAGTGGCAACGGAAGCTCTCTGGAAAACGGTAGCGAGCTAATCCTACCCATAGCAGAGGCCCAGGCAGCGGGCAAGCCACTGAGCGAGGCCATCGAAGAGGTGCGTACCAATCATATAATCCAATTGAATCCCATCCCAATCTGATCCATGCCGTAATCGGAGCACGTTGTTTCGGGTTATTGTGACTTGTTTGGATTTCGGCCTGTTATCAGCCGGAGGAGAGCCGGTAACCAAATCCGATAAGATTAGGCACACTGCACTATATGTGGCTAGAGTGAATGCAAACGTTTGGGGGGCAGAGGGTAGTCTATTTATGGAACGCACCCTCTAAAACGGAGAATGAATCGTTGTTGGTCCTTGCCCCGGCTTTTCGTTCAAGTGTTGCGTCGTCTCTTATCAATGGGCATCGGGTTTCCAGGGCTGTAAAAGTGCACAGGGAGAAAAAATTCGCTTTAAAAAATATATTAAAAAAAAATATTTTTAGAAGAAAGTCAAATGGGGACTTAAAATAAGGACATATGATCTTAATTCAAGATAAAAATGCTTCTAAAAATTTTATACAATATTTCTTTCATTCATTGCTAATAGTATTTTGAGCTTTCTTATGTCACCCGATTAGTTAAAGATCAATAACATAAGTGACTCACGTGTTAATTTATTTATGTATTTCTGATAAGCCGGTCGGCGATCAAAGATCTGATTTCAATTCGCGGGAGTCATGATTAGTGTACTTAATTCTTGCCCCATCACCATGGGTTGCACTCTCCTCTTGAAGACCTTTGGCCCTGCATAGATTCCACACCCATTCATACCAGACCTCCTCCTCTTACTCCCCCTCCTCAACGCTTATCGGAAACCCTGCCTGATAAGGCGACCACTTCAGGCAAGCCCCCAGTTTTAGTTTCGGCTCCATTCTGACACTCTCGAGTCTCTGGTAGAGGTGCGGGAAAATGCCACTCGGCAAACACATTCGGCATACATTATTGGCTGCTGATGCAGATAAAAGATCTTGATATGGTTAGGGAGAGGAGAGGAACAACAGAATGGGGCTGGAAATGTGGAATCACGGTTTATTTTAGCTTGATAGCTTCTGTAGCTTTATAGTTTTTAAATGGCTGGGGGTGCTTTAAATTAAAATACTATGTTTTAATCGGGTTTATTTCTAGTTCCCCTTAAATGACTTTAAAATTAGTATTTTTAATTAACTAAACATAGATTTATTTAGTCGTTCAATCATATAATTCAGAGTAGTCTCTTTAAAATCTCTTAATCTTCTTAGTTCTGAATACCTATACCCCTGCCCAGGGCAATTATTGCACTCGGCTTAAAAGTTCATCTGGAAACTTTTGTTCCCAGACGAGATCAAGGCGTGACGCATTGGAAATATCCGGCACAAGCCTGGCATACTAATTGGTCAAGTCAATAGGGCCCGCAGAGGCATTGGCCCGGAGATAAAAAAAAGAGTATATGAGAAAAGCTGCAGTTGGGGATTAGTGATGTCATATGGTTTATACTCCAGTCTCTGCTGCGATTTCGAGCGGGTAATGCGACATTAAGCCGCGTGTTATATTTACTCACCGTGACACGGCTGAAAACTGTTCACTTAATTGGTAGTAATTGCCGGCGACTAAACGGGTTCCAAGCCAATGGCATTGGAGCGAATATGTGGCACTATCGGTGGTGACCCAAAGAGTCTACCTCCAGTGGA
This sequence comes from Drosophila lini, assembly GCA_018905715.1. NCBI lineage: Eukaryota > Metazoa > Arthropoda > Insecta > Diptera > Drosophilidae > Drosophila > Drosophila lini. The sequence continues at coordinate 11,962 of JAEIIL010000312.1, read as the reverse complement.
ATGCTTGGGGTATTTTTCCTCATAGTATGCGACCTTTGTTCCTCTCTCTCTCTTAGTTTTCCTCTCTATGTAATAATTGCAGTTACTTACAAGTATTTCCCTTTCAGTTCGATGCCTACCTGCGTTCGCTGTCGCTCCACGATACGGAGATCAAGCTGGTGACGGACGGACAGCTGCCGCTGAGGCAGTGCCTCCACCGGGAGGCCAGTGCCAAGGATGTGGAGCTGCCTACGTACTATAATCGCTTTAGCGACCTGCGCAAGGAATTTCTGCGCTACAAGTCCGGCGACCTTGCCCGCGCCCTCGTCCCCGTCAAGGATGTGAAAAAGATGCTGCAGGCGCCAACGGCCCCCATGCCACAGTCCATTGCCGAGATGCTAGGAGGTGAGTCTAGGTTTTTTGAGGCGGAAAATACTTTAAACTAGTTTTATTTTATTTATGGGGAAAATTATAAATCATTTGTAAAGTTACGAAATTTCCCATATGTATAAAATAGCCAATAAAGTCGTTTGTTGAGAATACAAATTAGAATATGAGTTGTCTTCATATTTATTAAAAATTTTTAAAAATAATTTTTTACTCAGATCTATAAAATTTCTTAAAACTATTCGTATCTACAATATATATTTATTTTTTCAAATGAATAAGAAACAATTAAAGATAGCTTTAATATGTTAAAATTTTTATAGATTTATTAACTTTCACTATCCCTTATTTGTACATTTTTAGATCTCAACACTTCATCGGTGGAAGACAACGACTTTTACATACGCGAATCTCGCGACATGGTCACTGTGATCCAGACACTGCTGCAGGCAGGTGAGTTCTATCAATCTACTTCCTTTAAATCCGATTTAAAACAAACATTACCTTTGTGCAGGTCACAAATTTGCTGCAAACGAGTTGGTCAACCTGGTACTGGAACCTGGAATTTGGTGAGTTTGCAATTCGAAACGGTTTTGAGCTAGTTCCGCCAGCACAACGACTCCACTCAAGCTCCCCCTCTTAGCTGATCCAAGCACGAAAGACTCAAACTCATTCATAGCGATCCCACTCGAGACCTGAGACACCCAGACCCACGAAGCGGCTCCCCAAATCCGAGCTGGGAGCGTCGTCTTCTCAGTCTACGTTTGGCTTGGAAGGCGATAAGAGCTCATTGTGGCAAGGGATTGGTCTTGGTTCTCGGTACTCAGTATCGGATCGAATCGTGTCGTATAGTATCGGGTGGCACATCGCAACGGATCATAGGGAACGTTACTGGTTATCGCGAGATCGCCTTGGAAAATTTCAGCTGCCTACCTAAAAAACAGCCGTCTATAAAATATTCAATTAGCCAGACGAAAGAGAGGGAAAGGTAACCTCACGGGTTTTGAAATGGCAATTTTCAGAAACTCCTTGTCGGATTATTCATGTTTTTATTTGTTCGCGCAGCTCGTTTGGTTTTATTTTCCATTTTTCGTTGTGATTTTGTATTTTTTGTTATTTGCTGGCTGGCCCATTTATGCATGACATTCTGTTTAGTGTGTGCGAGTGTGTGTTTGGGAGAGTCAGCAGAAAATGTTTATGCGACTTGGTAATCGCCAAGAACTCTGGCTGCATAGCGGAACGTGACTGCGACGCCGTTTTTCTCAAAGGCTCCAAGCACACGTGTTGCATAAGGATGGCCAGCACTTGGTTACTTACTTACTAACCTCTTGTGCCTGTTTTATCCCGCAGCTCAATTGACGACGAGATCGACGGCAACTGCATAGTGCGGGCCAGAGGATTGCCCTGGCAGAGCAGTGACCAGGACATAGCCAAGTTCTTCCGCGGCCTCAACGTAGCCAAGTGAGTGTGTGTATGATTAACCCCAACAAAGCAAAAGCCCAACCCAAACCAACTTAATCCCAAAGCCAAATGCAACCCATTGATAAGCCAGTTCAGGGGGTCACACCCGCCGCGATTACAAGCGACCTACTTTATCTTCGAAACTGATTTACATTCTGCGATTTCCAGGGGCGGCGTGGCACTCTGCCTCTCTCCGCTGGGGCGGCGCAACGGCGAGGCCCTCATTCGCTTTGTGTCCCAGGAGCATCGCGACATGGCGCTCAAGCGGCACAAGCATCACATTGGCACCCGTTACATCGAGGTGTACCGGGCCTCCGGGGATGATTTCCTGGCCATTGCCGGCGGTGCATCCAATGAGGCGCAGGCCTTTCTCTCCAAGGGCGCCCAGGTGATCATTCGGATGCGGGGTTTGCCCTACGATGCTACAGCCAAGCAAGTGGTGAGTATTTCTTACATTCTATGAATTCATTTTAAACCAGAAACTAGCTTAGTTTCATTTTGTTTAAATTAGCTCTCATATAATCAAAATAAATATAAACTAAAAACCATAATCCACAATCAACAAAACTAATAAAATCTATATTCTTTTCCCAGCTGGATTTCTTCACCACTGGCGACACGGCGCCCTGTCACGTTCTTGACGGTAGCGAGGGCGTGCTGTTTGTGAAGAAACCAGACGGACGGGCCACCGGAGATGCCTTCGTTCTGTTCGCCCACGAGACGGATGCGCCCAAGGCGCTGGGCCGTCATCGCGAGTCCATCGGGCAGCGATACATCGAGCTCTTCCGCTCCACAACCGCCGAGGTGCAGCAGGTCCTTAACCGCTCCATGGACCCCAAGAACTATGAGTCCGGTGGCAATCATAGTCAGCCGCCGCTGATTGCCCAGCTGCCGACGATGCAGCTGCCGTTGCTGCCGCAGGTGGGTGCCCACAGCCTCGGTCACAGCCTCGCAGCCACACAGACAGCTAACCTCTGCCCTCCGGTGCCCCATGCCGCTCTCACTCTTCCCACACAGCACCTCATCACCTCGGGCACTACCAAGAACTGCATTCGGCTGCGCGGACTGCCCTACGAGGCGATGGTCGAGCACATACTCCACTTCCTGGACGACTTTGCCAAGCACATCATCTACCAGGGTGTGCACATGGTGATCAATGCGCAGGTGAGTCTAGGAAATCCATTTAAGCGTGGATTTTTTACTAATTTAATTATTTTTTAATTTTTTTACAGGGCCATCCCAGTGGCGAGGCCTTCATCCAAATGGACTCGGAGGATTCGGCCCGTTTGTGTGCCCAGCGCAAGCACAACCAGTACATGGTCTTTGGCAAGAAGTTTCGCTACATCGAGGTGTTCCAGTGCTCCGGCGACGACATGAACATGGTCCTCAATGGCGGTTTGGCCTCACCAGTGGCCCAGCCGCCGCCTCCACATCATGCTGGCCATGCCCACAAGCAGACCTCCCTGCTGGCGGCCACCTCGGGTATGTTCAGTTCGGCGGCCGGCGGTCAGTCGCCGACAGTCAGCTCCACTGCCGGCTCAGTTGCCCAGTCGCTCAGTCCGCTCAGTCCGCTGGGCGGCTCCCATTCACACAACACGCACACTCATCCGCACACGCACCTAGGCCATGCCCACTCAGCGGTAGCAGCCGCCGCCGCAGCTGCCGCTGCCGCTCATCATGGATTGCCTCCTTCCTCGGCCTTGCTGCCGAATCTTTCAACCGCCGGCGGTCTGGCCTCCTTTATGGCTGCCCAGCCCTCGGCGGCTGCTGCTGCTCATAATGCTGCCTCGCTGCAGAGTGCAGCGGTGGCCCTGGCTCCTCCAAGCTACTCCATCAATCCGTTTTCATTGCCGCCGCCGGGATCTGCAGCAGGAGCGGGTTCCACGCCCGCACTGCTGGCCCAACAGCAGGCCCAGTTTATTGCCCAGCAGAGTCTGCTGGTGCGCCAACAGGCGGCGGCAGCTGCTTTGGCCGCCGAGCAGCAACAGCAGCAGCAGGTGCAGCAGGCTCAGCAGCAGCAGCTCTATGCCAGCGCCATGCTGCAGCAGCATCCGCATCTGTATCTGCAGCACCAGCAGGCGCAGCAGCAGCAACAGCAGCTCTATGCCAGTGCCATGCTGCAGCAGGGCCATCAGCCGCAGTTTGTGTTAATGCAACGTCCTGCGGCGGCTTATTTGCCGCCCTTTCCGCTGGGCTATATGCCCACCGCTGCAGGGGCAGCAGCAGCAGCAGCTGGGGCAGGAGCTGGGGCGGCAGCGGCAGCCTCCTCAGCCGGCTCCACGGCAGGCAGCTCCATGAAGCGCTCTTACGAGAATGCCTTCCAGCAGGATGCAGCCGGAGCAGCGGCGGCGGCCAGTGCAGCCAAGCGGGCTCTGACCCGCACGCCGAGCAGCGTTTACTCTTATTACAATCCGGGCATATAGATTGGGAGATAATGGCTTTCTAGAAAACTCCAGCACTTCGGGCACATTCCGCGAGTGGGCATTGGGTGTCGTTCGTTCGCTCGTTCATAACATGCGAAAGTTAAACCCGCATTTAAAAGCACACACACACACCACACACATTTAGTAACCATATATCATATGTACCATCGTGGCAACACTCACACACCTGCATACCAGACATTCTCTAGAGCTTAATTACCAACTTGGAACGTAGACTTAAGTACTTTTCTTGTATGGAGTACTCGTAGTAGCCTAAGCATACTTGTCTATGGTCTAAGCAAATAATACTTACTATAAACATATATATAATAAACCAGGGACATTAACCAGATCTGATCAAGGGATATATATACATATAAACCCAAGTTATAAGCTAGATCTTTGAATCTAAATTGTATTGTTAGTTAAAATTTTGAAGGTATACAAGATATATTATCACTTGATCAGTTCTGGGGAATAGCCTAAACCTTAAACACACACGTGGGCACACACACATACACATACTTAAGCACTGCTCACCTATACACTTGCATTTTGTACGGCTAACCCAGAGGGAATTTAGAAAAGAATAAGGATCCAAAAGATTCCTGTGATCACTTGTGTTCTACTAAGCATTTCCAATCTAAAATTTGTTTAAAAGCTTGGTGTTTGTGTGTGCGGGCGTGTGTGGCTAAGGCAGAGGGGGCGGCACTAGATATATATATATATATAAACCTGGCCCGTCCCCCCCCTTTAATTCGAAGGCAATCAACAGAGGCTAACGTCGTTCATGGCCGGAGAGTGGCGTCTCTAATGGCGGAATGCCCCTTCAGTGCAATCTAATTTTAATGTTTACCCCTCCTTTTGGAAGACCCTTCTCTTTTTACCAAACCCCAAGATACCCAAGCTCCCGCCATGAACGACGTCAGGTGTTGGCTCAAGCGCATATTTAAGCTGAATTTTTGAAAACCGAGAACTGTTTACGGGCTAAGCGAATCTATATAAATATATATAGACGATATAATGATACCCAGTTCTTGAATAACCATCGATCGGTGGAGTCAGTTGTGTGCCCATCGATTTGTATACCTTTATTTATACATTTATACATGCTAGCTGTAAGACGATGATGATGGCGAGACTTCTCCCGTGCCTCTCTCTCTTAACTAATTAATCAAACAATTAATAATAATTATAATCTCATCGTTTTGACTTGCAATACCGTACACCCTATAAATAGTGCCTAGATCTAGATGGTGTAGCTCTTAAGTGTGCGTAACTGGTGTTAGTCGCAAACGGGATAGTACTCTCTATCTACCTATCACTCTCTGCTATATATCTCTCGATATATGTATCTCCCCCTCTCACTGTCTGTGTGTTCTCTGTCATCACTAATTAAGTCTCGGGATCAACTAGAGATGCTCTATCTAAAGCTTGTTGTATGTCTTGGGTCCGCTTCAGTGTCTAAACAAACATATATAGTGCGTGTGTGCGTGTGTGTCTAGTCTGGATGATAACTGGTTACTGGTTACCTTTACACACAACTCCAAGCTTCCTGTGAGCGTCCTCCTGGGGGATATACCCCAAGATCCACTTCTTCCTCCTCCTGCTGCGTCTAACACTCAGTTCCGCCCGAGCTTGGCGAGAGAAAGGCATGGGAAAGATAGCCAGCGCCTAGCCTAATCCTTAGCCTAATTTAACCTTATAGTCTTAGTAGTCGTATGGCAATCGAGTGGCTTCCGAGCGGGTTCTGCGGCCACTTTAAACAACCAAGCAACCAACACACACATAATCAATAATATCTCTAATTAACTAGTTCGTACGCACAAAAGCAAAAGTTTTTAATGTTTTTTTTCTGGAAACAATTTTACAATTTTTGATATTCCATTCTTTTTTATTACCACTAGATGTTAGTAAACAATCTTTGATTAATTTTTTACATCAATAAAATACGACATACCGCCTACGCTCTCTCTCTCTCTCTCTCAATCTATCTATATCTTTTACCATATCTGTCGCTCTCTGTGTGTGTTATATCCCGACGAGTAGAGGATCGATCTAACCAATATAAAACCCCCCTCGAAAAAAGTCATATAATGGGTGCCTACTAATGGACAGTAACCCGTAACTCCCTATACCCTACCCTATATATCCCTGATCCCGTGACCCACACCATACCCCCTCATAGACACACCTCTATATATGTACACTTGTAACTGGGGTATCCGGGGCTTGGGCTTAGCTTTACACTCGATCGCGTTTTCAGCGGACTTTCAGTGGATCTGATGGAATCGGAGTCGGCATATGGCGTGTGTAATTGGTTTCTGTTTCCGTCACTGTTCTAGCTGCATATAAGTATTATATATAAATATATGGTGCTCTCGTAACTTTAAGTGGAATGTCCATCATGATCGTACTAGTCCATAGACGCATCCTGTATGTAACTCGGCGCTGTCGTCCTTCGGGTGCATAATATCAATACGGCTCTTTGAGGGCCTGGTGCTTGGATTAAACAATACTCGTACAACAAATCGAATCAAAATTACTCAACAACAAGAACAACAAAAAACCAAAAAAATCAATCGGCTAAACATGTTCCAAATTTGTACTTGTACTCTCGTTGTGCGCAACTGTTTTCATGGTCTCTGGTGGTGAGGTGGTAAGATACTCGTTCCAACTACCAAGTACTATATATATATAAATGTCTCTCCTACCATTGCAATGTCTAAACGGTGAGTGATTGAATACGATTTTGCCCCTGCTAACCTAAAACCTAAAAACCCCACCGACTAACCCCACTAGCTACGGAGTTAAGATCACTAACTAACCCAAGTAACCACAGAAAAAAATGGAAAGAACTTTTAAGAGATTCAAAACAGCTAGAAGACCAGGAACTGCTGATCAATTCCCGCATATATACCTGTATATCTTGTATATGTCTTTCTCTGCAAGTCATACTCACAACACCTTTTTACCCTTTACCAATTACCAATAGCTGACCCCTCAGAAATGCCCTTTTTCGCTAGAGATTCCCCTGGAAAATGTAGAGAAACTTCAACAGTTAATAACCGTTTCTTTCTTTGTTTCTCGGTCTAGGTGCCGCTGTGCTGGGCGCCCACTTTGGTGCTCCGTTTCCCGCCTATGGAGCGGGTCCGCCGCCGCCGCCTCCTCACACACCCCTGCTGGCCACGCCCCGTTCGCACCACCATCCGCACCACGCCCATCCCCATTCGCATCCGCACCACCCAGCGTCGGCCTTCTATCCGCCTCCACTTGTCTACTGGCCCTACCCAAGTCCGCCCGTCTCCCCCACCACCTACTTCAGTCAGCCGGGAGCGCACTCGCCATCGCAACCTTTGGTAAGCGAATGAAAATAGTACATAATAATAACATACTTATTTGACAATTTGAATGATCTTAACCCCTATAATTTTAAAACAAATTTAGTTATTTATTATCGATTTTTTTTAAGTTGTAAATTAATTATGCATTTTTATTAAGGCAATACAATACAACACAAAAATGCGCTCCAAATTAAAATTAATTCTTTTTTGAGTTAGTTAAGGTTTTCTAAAGATTTCAATTTAAAAGACTTTTTTGAGGTGGTTTAAAATAATGAAAACATCGATCCATCTCTACATTTATTTTGTCAAAAAATATAATAAAATTTGAATTACTTTCCCCCCTTTCAGTACCCGCTGGACTTCTTTCCGCCTTCGCCGCTGTCGCCGCCTGGCGTGGCCATTCCTCATACTACCGCCGGCCTGATACTCACGCCCACCAAGGCGACGGTGTCCTTTGTGCCGGGTGCCAAGCAGTTCCCCGGCAGCGGCTCCAACTCCAATTCTAGCTCCAGTTCTAGCTCCGTTTCCGGCTCTGGCTCAAGCAAGCTGTCTGTGCCGGCCATTGCTCTGAATGGAACAACCAGTGACGAGGCCACGCCCACGGGTGAAGCAGGATCAACTCAGGAGGCGGAAGTTACTTCATCTCAAACGCTGCTTAGCATAGACACAAACCATGCCACGGGTGCACCCCCAGCCACAGCAACAGCAACAGCGGCGCCTCCCTTGAAGACAGGCAGTCAGGGTGCCGGCGGAGTAGCCGCTGCCACGCCTCTGGTGACCAACTCCTGCGTGGAGCTGTACATCTCATAGGAGTCCGAAGGACAAAGCTCCTTTTTTCTTGCCAATCGAAGAAACTTGACCGTAGTCTAGTTAGGAACCCCGCGCTAGCCGAGTTGCACACCTGCAGCGTGGTGAATAAGCAGAAGTGCGGCGAATTGAATGCGGCGAAGCAGGAAATCGCAATAATCTAAAATTTAAACAACCCAAAATGGCAGAAAAAAGCAAAAGAATCTCGCCGCCGTCTCATGAATTTGCGCATCCATTGTAGTGCTAAGTAAGTGCCCCCCAGTGCAATCCATTCGATGTTCTATTTATTCCGCTGCTGCTCCAAATATACACATTAGCCAATAATTAGCAAAGAGTAAAAACACACGAAGCAAATGCGACAAATTTATCCCTAGTCAATAGTCAAATTATTTATACAATTATCTATTTGTAAAGACCAATCATGTTAATGTTATTCGAGATAGAGAGAGAGAGTCGCCTAGTTTTTATCCCCTTTATCAAATATTGTTATTATTATTCTCGTGCACGCAGAGACCCAGAAGACAAACGTTTCGCTTGTTGTTATTCCATTCAAAAAGATATTATCGATTGTTCAAATGAAATATATATGTATACATAAATAAATATTAAAATACATGTATTTAAATACTGGCAATCACAATTTATTTATTAACAAGAGCAATCGTTTTAGCATTAATTTCACACGCCGGATGCAATTACAAATCAATTAATGCCACTATCGATAGACAGCAGATGCGGACACATAGATATATATTCATATATAGTGGTGTATGTTTAAGGGCGACATCATAAATAATCCCGGGACACTGATAAATCGCTGACAAATGGCGTTACAAACGGACGAAAGTCCCACCGACCCGTTGAAAGGACACGGTCGTTGTGAACCATCATCCGGTCGCACCGTACCATTACAATCATTTAAAATAGATTAAAAATCGTCGCAGGTGAGTGGTTTTTTTTGCGCCAGTTAGGTTCCTATGCACACCATCATTTGCTGCAGCTGCCAGGACATCCTCTCCAGCCTGGATGCGGGCTTCCTGCAGCCACCAGCCAGCATCCTGCATCTGCATCCTCACATGATAATTTATCAAGGGTCTGGCGCCGCTGCTGCAGTGGACACATCCAGGAGCCGCCGTCGCCGCCGTCGCCGCCGCCGAGGAGAGCCTATCAAAAGGACATTAGGCGTGCCGCTTCGCTGACAAGTTGGCCTGCAGGGGAAGTAAATGAAAAAGCGTTGGTTAATGCGACAAGGCCAGGGAAAATATGAGCAAGGAGGGGGTAAAAGTTATACTTGTTTTTTTTTTTTTATCCCTTACATTTGGTTTGGTTTTCTTTATGGCTGCACACTCGACTAGGCACAGTCATAGAGGGAAAGAGAGAAAGAGATCCTGCCTGCACTTCCTCTAATGGCACGGAAATGGCCGTATAAATCTCATTTGTAATCGCAAAGCCGAAAAAACTATCGCCAGACAACGCCTAAAGTAGGCAGACCCCCAATAATGGCTCCCCTCAAAAAAAAAAAAAAAAGAAGAGTTGCAAAACTTTGCGGCACCGCTGCCACTCGAAACTAAGTCAATAAAAAATGTAGTGCACTGGGAATGCAATAATAGCACCCAGAACCAGGCATGGAGCCCCGAATGTCGGCATATTTTCGTCGACTTAGCGACTGTCGTCGCCGCTGCCAGCACCGCTTCCGTTTTGGTATTAAGCCATCGAAACTTTTATTGATTTAGGGGATTTCGTTGCGTTCCAGCGAGCATTTCAGCTGACAGGATAGGCCTGCCAAAAAAATAAGAATCACTTTGCATTGCCTTTAAGCTCTCAAGGATAGAAAACAAGTCATGAAGTCCTGGAAATTAATAGAAATAATTCTAACTTTAATATATAATAGGTAAAACTTTAAAAATATCTTTAAAAGGCAACTTTTACTCTTCTTTTTTTACCTTTAATAAAAATCAAACAAACTAATTTAAAGGCTCACAAACTGTTTTTCTCCTCCTATTCCTATGTCCTTGCTAAAGAGTTCAAACAAACACAGAGCCCCCCTAAACACCTGCCTGGCAATTTTTGACCAAATATTTGCCCAAGTACCCCTCCCTCCTCTATTGCCCATTGTGTCTGTCTCTCTCTCTTCTTACCCAAAAAACTGTTGTCTGGCGCAACAAAAAATCAATTTCGAGCACATTACCAGCCCCGGCAACTTGATTTTATTATTTACTCGTATTTGCCGTTTGACAGATTCACTTGGCTGCCCTCAAAATTTCAAGCGCACTCGGGGAAAATCAGGAAAAATGAGCTGGAGAGGGGAAAATACGGCTAAGAATTCAGCATTGGAATCGAAGGCAGGGAGGGAAGAGGGTTCTTAAAATTGCCCAAGGGGGTCTCGAGTAAAATGACTGCAGTGCGGTGCCTTTCGCAAGGAGCAGCAGGCAGCAGATATAGCAGATACGCCAGATACGAGTAAATCGAAATAATAAGAAAGAACAAGTCGGGCGCAAGAAAAAACGAGGAAAACCGTAAAGACGCTGAGCAAAACCCAACCGAAATCCATGTATGTTTGCTCACAAATCTTGGGCAAATAAAGCTGGAAAATTCAGCTGGGGAAATCGAGAGGCGGGAGGGGGGATAAGTGCGGCTGGATTTTACGTTTTCATTAGAGACCGTCTCGGGGAATCCTTTTGCAGCGGGATCCCCAGTTTACTGCAACTTTATCCCATTTTACAAACTACTTTAGGCAATTGATTGTGTGCGAATGTGTGTCTGTGTGAGGTATCTAAGAGTAAGGGTATCCGCAAGTACGGGCATCTGTGAGTACGTGTATCTGTGTATATCTAAAAGGTGGCAAGCGGCAACTGAGCCAGCGCTTTTTGATGTCTCTGCTGAGGAGCGTCCTGCCCTGCTCTCTCTCTTCGTGTGTTTTCTTGTGATTTTTTCCATTTCTTTTCCTTTTTTTTTCAGCTGCTCCTCTTTGCTCTTACACGATTTCATTTACTTTGTGCAGCACAAAGCCTAAGCACTCTATATGTGGGTGTGAATTGCCGGGGAGTGTGTGTGTGTGGGTGTCTCTCGGAGGCAATGAAGTGCATTTGAAGCGCACTTGATGCACGTACGGCACGCAGCGCCTTTTTAGACGTATTGTAAATGACTGCAGAGGCGGGCCAAGGAGGGGGCGTGTGAGGACAACGCGGTTCGTTAGTTTGACACACACACATACATACATATATAGACACACTCGGGACCAAATACAGACAGACAGGAAGTAAGTGTGGGTGTGGGCGTCTGTTTGATAAGTGGCAGCAATTTTTTTTGCTCCCCGTCAGCTCTTTTCTAATTTTTTCTCTCTTTTAGATTACACGGTGAGAAAAGTGTTATTAATAAATAATATTTGGGAGTTTAGGAAATTAAAATTGAATAATATTTTATAGTTTAGAGAAGCTTTTAAATATTTGTTAATTTTTATAGATTTTTCTTAAAGTTTTCTAATTAAAAACTGCTTCTACTTTTTGGGCTACCAAACAACTGTGTCTTACGGATTTACTAAGATGATTTTAAAATATTTTT
>JAEIIL010000275.1:0-20091 GCA_018905715.1 Drosophila lini | reverse complement strand
CAATCTATTCATGGCAAAACAATTTTATCTTGCACTTGCCCCTCTCATATCGCTTTTAGTCAGATGTCAGAAGAGTTGTCACCTTCAAGGAGAACAGAAAACAGAAAAAACTACAGGCAGACACTTAATTGTCAGAGCAGGGAGAAGCAAGTCACGAAGCCGGGGGAGGGCAACTCAGTTAACGCACACACTCGATGCTGTGATTTGTTTACCACCCCGCTTCCGAAAAGAAAACACTCGGAGTGCTGGCCAAGTCTCTCAAATCAGATACAAAATCCTCGGGAGCTTCGTCCTCTTACACACTTATCGGGCTTCGGGCTTCGGGCTTCTGGCTGGCTGCTGCTGCTGATTTCTTGTTTATTTATTCGGCTTCAACCCAATCAACCCACCCTCACACATCCAGATACCGATGCAAACAAACCCACACGAATGTAAACACAGGGCCACTAAATCACTGAACACTCTCGGCTTTGGCATTTACACCACCACCAGCCCACCCACCAAGCCTGTCGCCCACTTGAAGGACGCCTGCTTCTGCGATTTCTTTTGTTGCGCTGCTTGACCCGCGGCTCCTGTCCCCTGACCTCCTCTTGCAGGGGTTTGTTTATGTTTATTTGTTGGCACAATTTGGTTACATTGTTTGCTTACAATCTACTCATTGTTTGCAGGGTTCGTTGTTGTTCTTCAAATCAACTTTACATCGATTAAGTAGCTGTAAAATCTGTTGCCAGGACAGCACAAAGGAAGCTCAACCAAAAAGTTGCTGGCAGAAGGGATCTACGAAATTTGCGTGAAACTTTATCCACCTTTGGAACTGAAAAATATTCAAACTTTTGAGAAAACACCATCAGTTCTATATGTTCAATTCTGACTAACTAAAACTAAAATCTCAAGCACTTTAACTTTAACCTGGGATTTCCTAATTTTTTTTAGGCTTTACCGACTACAACATTATCCTAGTTAACCAAAAACATTCAAAGCTAAAGCATAATAATCTTTCACCTCAGCGGGCAAAGGATTTCATGAATATCTTTGCATGAATATTCGCCCACAAACACAGCCAGACAATAATTATACGCTTTCAACTAGCTAATCATCTAACGTTCCTCATCCAGGACCAAGCTCAGACCAAAGCCGACCGCAACAAAGTCCAGGACTGAGGGCTTTTGGTCAAATGCCAGACAAACAAAGGACGCCTCCAATCAATGCTAATAGCAATCGTCCTGCAATATACTCAAAGTGCTTAGGAAACCGAAAGCCAAGAACCACACGCCCGAGCTCAGGGCGGGAACATGGCCGGGCTTTGGGCGAGATGCCATGGAGCTGAGCAGACAAAACTATTAATTAATTTCCCAGTCACTGCAGGCCATCGACTTCAGGACCCTGCCGCATGCCGTTGACATTTCAGTCAAAAGCAAAGCCAATACAATTTGGCCAACGGATTCCAATCTCCTCGGAGGTGCGACGGGCTAATGATTTTGCCAAATGGTGTGAGACAAGTTTTTACCCATGTATAGGTACAGACATATCTTTATTCAGTGTCGAGAGGGAAATGAACAATTTCTAAGCCCAAGTAGATGTAGATGTGTAATTGTTTAGGGGTGGCACTGGAGCCCGATGTTATCATATAAATTGAAGTCTTAGCCAAGTTTGCGGCACTCGAGTCTCAAGCACTTCTCAGTGGCAATCGTCACTCAAGTGTTGCTACTCTTGAGCTACTCAGGCACACTGGAAGTTGGGATTAACTAGGAGGAAAATAACAATTTATTAAAATTTAAATATATTCTATAAAATGAACATATTCATTTACTTCGGTTTAACTATTAATTTAGAACAAATTTGTGAAACAAATAAATTTATAAATTATAGAAACACATACTTTCCTTTCTCTCAGTGCCTCATCTTCCCGAAAACCTAAATTTATGCTGATCTCTGGCCCTTCGCCTAAGCGTTTTCACATTTGCATAGATTTCCCAAAACTTGGCAACAAAAACATGATTTGATTTCCAGCCGGCATCGGATAATACTTCTCAATATGCGTATATATGTAGGCATGTGTTTATGCGGTGCCACAGGTGGGGGTAATTGAATGGAGGTCCTCAGTCATTTACATTCAATTAACAGTTGTAGGCCAGAGCGAATTGCCATCTATGAGATACTTGTACGGCTTGTCTGGACATTATTACTCGACCGCCCATAAATATTCATGGACAACAGCAGTGGCTTAGTCGAGGGGGTTCAAGAATTTCCACCAGTAGGTTTGTTATCTACGTATTTCTTCAAAATAGAAATGATCGTATCTTAAGTCATAGTGATAATACTAATAATTCATAAAGATAAACAGTCTGCGACTGATAATATTGCTGTCATAGTACGAAAAAGATAGCAAAAACTTTTCCAAATAATAAACAATATTTGCAAACAGACGTAAATTAATTAAAATGTTGATTCATTCATAACGTGAGCCACCATAAAGATATATTTTCGCCCCCTTTAAACGCCGCTCCCTTGCACTTCACATTTCTGCATAATTTATGCCACCTGAACTTCGCCTTTTGTGTAATGGAACTGTGTCTTGTCTTTAGTTGACTTTAGGCTAATGCATAAGATAATTACACTTCCAGGGAAAGTGTCTTGCGGATTAGAATTCCATTAGGTTATAGTAGATGCTTTGATGAAGCTTAATATATGAGGAAATATGAAAGGGAACGATCTTTGTGCCAGCTCTGCCTGCAAGGTAAGATAAAGCTTTAAATTTAAACCAATTAAAGTTCCCTTTAATCCCATTATTATTTAACATTAATTCAAAAAGGCTTTTCCCGATCCCACTAAAACTCACCTACCCCCTTAATGGATAATGATTCCCTCGTCTTGTGTGTACTTTCGGCAGACATTAACCTTTCCCTACATATACTACACAACTTTTCCATAAACTGCAAACGTGTGAATCCCCTTTTGACAGCTCGTCACATCTGCAATTAAAGCAATTAATTAGGGCCCAACTCTGGCCCCCAAAGCCGCAAAACTCGAACTGTAAAAGAAAACGGAACTGGAGAAGAGCTCCCTCTGAGAGCGCACAACTTCCTTCCATCCATCCTAGAGCCATTATTTTAAATGCCAATTACAGGTGGAGCAGGAGCAGTACGGGGGGAATGGGTATAGGAAGAGTGTTGGCGCAAATTGCTGCAAATCCATTGCGGATGGCTAACCTTCGCTGTCGATTTCCCCATCCATTCCATCTCTATGTGAGTGGGTTTCCTGTTGTTGGCACAGGCATTATTCGTAACGAGCGACATGATCATAAAAATAAACGCAAAATATAACACAAAATGCAAACACAATAATGGCCTGGGAGTGCCTTAGTTTTTATTTTTACACCTGTTTACAAACAAAGCAACAGCAAAAGCGAACGAACACAGGACGACCGAATTTGACTGCGCCAGCACGCACACAATTAAATTTCCGGTACAACACCTACACGGGAATCCCCTGAAAAACCCTCGAAGCCCCCCTTAAAATACACTTTGATTTCCGTGCGAGTTTGCGCCTGTGTGTGTTTGTGCAGTGTATTTGAGCCATTAAAATTACGCCTAACGGAGTTGCAAACACACCCAAACAAGCGCAACCAAACACACATTACAGTGAAACTAAAATGTGAAAGACAAATTTTATAAATTTATTAAATTTTTTATTTTTTGTGAATTAAAAAGGTAAAAAGAACATGTGTAGATTGACTTAGCTTTGATGCTGACTCTAAGATTCTAATACAAATTGTTTACATATTAATAAAATATATTTCTCAGTGCACAAATAGAAGAAGTAAAAATGTGCGAGGCTCACGCGGCGTATGAGTATTTTTCTGACTCACTCTAACTGCTCTGACACGTTTCATTTGAAATCCATGGCACGTTTCCTCCAACAGCAGGACCAGAACCCGCACCCGGAGACACGGAGCAATTTTCAATATTCCCGACGCCCGCCCATGCTACCACCAGCCGCTCGGCTGGTGGGCGTGCCAGGTGGCGGAAATAATGCGGCGGCGGCGTCGGTGACGACAATGCCTGAGTTGCTGTCAAAATTGGCAAAAATCGGCGATGCTGCCGCTGACGCCGCTAACTAAAAATCAAAGGCGCCTTTTGCCTACTTCGATTCCTTGGAGGGCAGCTACGTGTGTGAGCCATAATATTTTCTGTTCCTGCACAAACACAGGCACGCACTCCGGCAGCAAACTTAGACATACAGTCGCACACGTTGCGTATACGTAATATTTGCTCGGGATTATTACAGCCAGGCACTTGAGACGCGCACACGTCGCGCCTCCAATAAAAATTTATATATGTTTATGTATGTGCCTGCACTTAATAATAAAATTTCGTTTAATTTCGAGTTTTGAATTTCATTTTTATGATTCCTTTCGCTTTTTTCATCTCCTCTCCAGCTTATTTATATTTTTCCACCAGGTGTTGGCCGTAACGTGATAAAATTTTAATTATATTTGCTAAGGAGAAGAGATTTGATATTTATTTGGTTTTCCTTTACGCATTGTTGCCGAGTAGCTACTCATTGTAATTTGCGTTTTAATGGATTTTGTTTTTGAATTGAGAAATAAGAAGAAGTATCGAGTGTTCAACGGGATTACTATTGTGGAATGAAAGAAAAGAAATTCTAATAATTTATAGAAAAGAAAATTTCAAAAGGTTAATGTTAGTGTTTCAGCACCTAGATCAGTTGACACTTTCTTAGGGTAAAATGTTAACAAAACCCCTTGGCTTGGGTTAACATTCGTCATTTCCGTATCTTCCGATAGCTGCAGCTTCGGGGGAATTTATATTTTTTTTTAAGCGCTGACATCCGGCATCATATCATATCAAATGTTAGAGAGGTCTCAGATAACTCTATAAGCAATCGGCAAAAATTCCCCGAAATGGGTTAGATGAATCACCACTGAGTAGAAGAAATATATATATCTTATTTTCCAATCTACGCTCCCCTCTATATTTCTCTTCAAGTACTTTTTAATTAGATCCACTTCATGGCCAGCGTCATCTGACCTTTCTGGGAATGCACTTGAGGGCTTATAAATTTCATTAGGGAAAAGCGAAAACATTCTGACATTGATGTCGGCTTAGTCCGTCTAAGAACTCCACCGGACTGTCGACTGTCTGCCCTCTTCTGTGTATTTGCTTGTCTTCCCTTGGCTTTTGCCTAATGGACGCCTGCCAACAGCTGGCAGGACACTTCGGGCAACTCAAAATCATCCAACTCCTGCTGCCAGTGGTAACATTGTATTCGAGTCAGGTGCGTGGTGAATTTTGCTGCAACAGTCATTATAATAATGCCACAACGAAGTGTGCTCGGAAATAATAATCAACTTGGCCGGGAGTATGGGGGGAAAGAGAGCGGAATAATGGCTGGGCGGAGGGGCAGGGAGCACAGCTGCTGGCACTTGATGGTTTCATGTAGGTTGTAGACCAGCCAAGGCACTTAAAATTTCATTTAAATATGGACTCCTCTCGTTGAATGTGCAATCGTGCATTGTTGCACTTCTGCTGGTCGTGTTGCAATCGCAATAATCGCCTCAAATAATAACTTTAAGTGCATAATTTTATAAAGTTCTAGCCAAAGCCAGTTATAGTTATTCTTGGTTCAGAAACTACGTGAGAACGTTTAGCACTTGGCTTAGTGAAAGCAATTTAGAAATTGTGCCAAGGAAATGCTTCTTTAAATTCTTTTCTTTTTATTCTGAAGAAGTTTTAAAGACAGACTAAAAAGATTTAAAAATGTAACCTTAAAAGTATGTGAACAGTTTAAAAAGCTTTTCAGATCTATGACCAATCCCTTCATCAAACACACTTTAAAGCCTTTAAATAAATGTATACGAATAAGGGACTTAGCAACCCATTCTCATATCCAAAAACATGAAACCTAAATCAACTTTGGATAGATTCAGTGTCTAAAATCCGCTTGTTTTCTGTCTGTTGCCATAACATTCGATTAGTCCTGCCGCCTGTTTCGAGTTACTGATTTCGGGCTTTCCTTGCATGTTTCCCATTTGCGTTTAATTGATTTTGTGCAAATGGTGCAATACAACTAGCAAAAGTCGCCCCTTCCCTTCAGAGCTTTTCACGCAGTCGTTATGCAAACGCATTTAGCGCTAATTGTTCGCATATATAAAGTATCCTTTTTCTATCGTTTGCATAACAAATCGGGAACCGAAAGGGCAAATGAGTAAGTGGTAAATGCTGGATGCCAGACAGTTTATCTGTACATTCTGACACGCATGGCACAAATGGCCGGCTCTGATTAAAAACAGATTTGTTCAGATTGGTTTTGTAACATCCTTTCCATGCAGACAATACAAATTGTCAGAGTTACAAGAGTCAGACTTTGCAATTCAAATTTTTGCGATTAGTGAATATATTTTGAAATGATTTTTTAGATTTTCTGTAAACATTTTAGCTCAGTAATTATGGAATCAGAGTGCTTTATTTTTCAGATTATAATTCATTTGCTATTTTTCAGTTTAAATATACGAGTGTGAGGAAGCCTTAAGTCAATCAAACTTTGTAATTTTCATTTACATTAAAATTATGCTGGCATTTATTTGCCTTGCCTTGCCATTTGTTGTTGTCGCTTGGCTCTTTTCATAAAAAAGAAAACATTTGCATATAACAATTTTTCTCACTTCACTTTCCGAAAAAGTTTACTTCCCTTTCATTTGCATAACTCAACATCTAGACAAATACACAACTGGGGACTCTGGAAACTGGAAACTGGGACCAGAGTGATAACATTAAAAGGAAAAGTCACGAAGAGCAAATATGAATCATCCGCCATGTGTGGCAAATGCGTTGAAACAAGCATTTCAAGTGTGAAAGTAAAAAATAATCTGCAAATATTTACATACCAAAATTAAGAGCAAAGTTTGGGAGATAAAAATTAATGGGGTTCTGAAATAAAATGCCATGAGTTCTTCCTAATGAGAAATGGAATGTTATTCCCACGTTCTTAGAATGTAATTCATATACTCTAGATAATGAATTAAAATATAAGAAATTAATTATTACAGACATAATAAACCGAAAGCATACTATATAAATGTTTACCCTTTATTATGAACTTTATTTAATGATTTCATTTAACCGGTTGGATCAATACAAAATTCACGTGTTAAAATCTTGGCGATATCGTCAATTGTTAGCCCACTTAGCACTTTTTTTGTCAGATTAAATATTTGCTTATTCCCATTAACTTGTAATAAATAAAAATATTTGCTATTAAGTCTAGGCTAAGAAAAAGGAAAATACATAAATACAAACTATGAGTAATTGCTATATCTTGTTATTCATTCACAGATTTCCCTCCTTCTTTGTTCTTTAAAGCATCTTTTGTTATACGTATGAGTGCTCCTTTGAGCCACTTGGCTAATAAATAATCCAAGTGCTAACAAACCTGGCGATATCGTCAATTGTTACACCTCAGATGAACAGACTTTTTGGCACATTTTTCCAGCGTCTAATCAAGATATTATCCAATTAACAGGTCCGAGATAATTGAGGTGGCGTCAAATGTGATACGAGCAGGGAATTGAACAATCAAACAAGGGGGTTTGAACTAGATATGTTTTATTACAGCCCAAAACACACACCCAGGCGCCGGAGAGCGAGTAAGTCGAGCGAGGCGCGAGATCCCGGGCGGCAGCCACCAGTCACAATGCCAATTGAGGCTCTGATGTGTAAGGCAAACAAGAGACGAGCAATCTACAGTCCGCGATCTGCGATCTCCGGATCGTTATCAGTGGGATGAGCTCGGCCGGTGCTATCATTCGACAGTTGCGATTTGTGGCGGACAGACGTGCGATTAACTAAGCCATCTAACCAGACCCTCCAACCTACCAACAACTCCTTAACCATGTATCCGCAACTGGAGACGGAGGCCGAGGCCCTGGAGAAGGCCACGGCGCGGGCCCTTCTGCCGGGGGCCATCAGCAAGCCGGCGAGTGAAGCTGGCAAGGCTCCGACCGCCAGCAAGTGGAAACGCCGCCTGCACCGCCATGTCCCGGTCTTCCAATGGCTGCCACTGTACTCGACCGAATGGGGAATCGATGACTTCATCGCCGGCATCACCCTTGGCCTAACCATCATTCCGGAGAGCATGGCCTGCGCCCTGCTGGCCGGTCTGCCGGCTCGCTATGGTCTCTGTTCGGCGTTCATTGGACCCCTAATTTACCTGGTGTTCGGGTCCATCGACAAGGTCATCATCGGGCCCACCAGCCTGGTGGCCCTAGTCAGTGTACAATTCACGGTGGGGCGACCCATAGAATTCGCCTTTCTGCTCACCTTTCTCAGTGGAATTGTGCAGATTATCATGGGAACGCTGCGAATGGGTAAGTAAGGAGATACACTGCAGGAAATAAGATCGGTAAGAGGTTTCGGTATAATTAACTAGCTTCAGGAGCAGATAAGTAGAAGTGCAGTTGAACAAATATTAATCATTACAATATTAGTAATATAATTTCAAAGCAATCAATATCTATATTTACAATACAGTTTATCAGTTATCAGCTAGCTGTTTTTTTTCCGAAGAATTCGATAGCTTCATAAAGAGAATTACTAGGAAGTAATAAGATTAATTATTTATACGTCACAGTCTTCAACATTAACCATACCATGAAAGCATGATGCCGCAAAGTTTTATAATAATAAAATATAAATATAAATTTCCACAAAGAAAATTTGCAGCAAATTCCCTTAGTGTCCAGCTTTCACATATCAGCTGGGCTTCGTGTGATCTCATTGCTAAATTGACTTAAGTGCGACATGTGTGACTTCCCCCATGAACTTGGACTCGGGCGGTGCCAATTGGATTGAAATAGATCCGCTTTAAAGCTCGCTTTAAGCACCTAATTGAGTGTGCTGCGTGATAACTGTTATGCGGTTTGACCGCGATTAGCACCATTTGCCTCAATTAGCACTTCTTCGGAGGAGATTCGGTGTTGTGGTTTTGTATGCGGAACTAGACTAGATCTCAGATAGCATTGAGTGTGGGGGAGGTTCAGCAATGCAAAGGCAGGTGTCATTGAAGTGACTGAAATATAGAGCAATGATAATCGGCTCCTCTGTTTATGTTTACCCTGGGCCAGTTATTGCTAAGTAAATTTAATCGTATAGATGGAGTTTGAAGCTATAATTGTTATTGTTATGCATCGCTTCAACACTAAACTCTACATTTTCTTCTAGGTTTCATCTTTGAGTTTATATCCATGCCAGTGATCAAGGCCTTCTCCTCGGCCACAGCCATTTTGGTAATTGAATCTCAGTTAAAAGTGCTCTTGGGCATCAAGTACTTAGTTGCTGGTCTCATGAACTCCGTTGGAATGCTGAGTTCTCGAATTGACGAATCAAATATGGCGGATCTTACGGTTGGCGTTTGTGCCATTGTTTTCCTGCTGTTACTAGAGGTGAGCTCTGAAATAATCCCAGAAAGTATTATTACTTAATCTCACATCCTTTGTAGTTATTGGAACGCGTGGCTCACAATGAAAACAGAAGCAAAGTTCTGAGAATCTGTTGTCGCTACTTGTCCACCTCCAGAAACACCCTGATAGTGCTTATTGCCGGCATTGTCTCCTATATTTGGATACACAACAGTGGCCAGGTTCCTTATGCCCTCAGCAAAAATGCCTTGGCCACTCTGCCGAATTTCACAGTGCCCAGCCTGGATATTGTTACTCCGGAGCGGAGCTATAGTTTCTGGGAGGTGTTGAAGGAACTGAACATGGGCATAATTGTAATTCCCATAGTTGGAATACTCACGAATATATCCATCGGAAAATTGAGTGAGTATGGGGATGAATGGAAACATTAAACATAACTTTAATAACTCTCTTTTTGTAGCCCCCAAGGGTTTGGTGGACACGAATCAGGAACTGCTTACCGTGGGGCTCTGCAACATGTTCGGCTCCTGTGTCCAGGCAATGCCTTCCTCGGGAGCCTTTACTCGGTATGCCATCAGCACTGCCTGCGGCCTCAGAACGCCCATGGCCAATCTGTATTTGGGTGAGTTTCGATGGCAAAACTCATAAAGCCTCAAAAAGAAATTCATAATTACGAAAAGGTTTCATTGACATACATTTAATCCTTAATCCTCGAAATTAAATATTTAATTTTCTCTCCTCTTCAGGCATCATCGTGCTGCTGGCCCTGAGCTACCTGAGTCCGTACTTCAACTACATCCCGGAGGCCACGCTGGCGGCCATCCTGATATGCTCCATATTCACGCTGCTGGACTTTAAGCTGCCGCTGCGGCTGTGGCGCGACTCGAAGCGCGACTTTGCCACCTGGCTGCTGTGCTTCTGCGTGTGCGTGCTGTTCGGCGTGGAGGTTGGCCTGTTCGTGAGCATCGTGGTGACCGCCCTGCACCTGCTGTTCCTGTGGGCCCGCCCCGAGGTCCGTGTTAAGATCGAGCAGCTGGAGGAGATGCAGTATATCCGGGTGACACCGGGCAACGGGATCTACTTCCCGGCCATCAACTACCTAAGGGAGCGAGTCCTCAAGGCCTGCACGCAGGCGGACTTTAAGATCACCGTGGTGATCGATGGCCAGCGCATCAGCGGAATGGACTACACCGCAGCCCAGGGCATTTCCAAGCTGTCCAGCGATCTGTGCCGCCAAGCGGACGCCTCCAGCTCGACCCTGCTAATCCTGTTCAGATTCCCGGAGCACCTGCAGCGGATGATCGACCACACAGACA
Source organism: Drosophila lini (assembly GCA_018905715.1). Classification (NCBI taxonomy): domain Eukaryota; kingdom Metazoa; phylum Arthropoda; class Insecta; order Diptera; family Drosophilidae; genus Drosophila; species Drosophila lini. Next base: position 9,339 of record JAEIIL010000275.1, on the reverse strand, counting down.
ACCTGGTGTTCTGCGAGAGCGAGGGCAAGGTGAAGGAGTTCCTCACCCAGGAGTCGCTGCGCAATGGCTACATCAACCTGAAGGAGCACATAAGGGCCTCCATCGATCTGGGCTATAAAATCGACATCGATTAGGGACAGCCTCTCCCCCTAGTTAGCTGTTTGTGTTATTTATTTAAGTTTAGTTCGAGAAATTGTCGTCGCTGGATGGAAATGGAAGTGGAAGTGAAGGAAAAGTGGAACAAATGCCTTGATGGCAGCAATTTATAAAATCACCCTGCACCCGCGCACCCAATCCCCAAGCCCAACTGACCTCTCGGAGCAAGGGCGAGGGCGCGGGAGACAGCAGGATGCGGTGCCGCTGGCGACGCCGTCAATGATTGCCAAGCTAATGGATTTCTGTTTACTTTTTCACTTAGAGCGGGCGCCAAGGAGGAGAAGCGGCAGCAGCAGCAGCAGCAGCTGTAGCATAAGAAAAAAACAACGTTTTGAAAAATAGCGCAAAAGAAATTAGAGGAAAAGCGAAAGCGCACAGCTAACTTCTCTAACCAAAAAGAAGGAAAAAAGAACAAGGTGCGCTATGGAAAAAGGACGAAAACACAGCTAAAAAGAAACTGCAAGAAATTAAACTAAAATCCAAGCGTAAAGTGGATCAAACGCAGTAAAAACAAGCCCAGGCAAAATTAAGTTTGTTCAGCTCGAAAATGGAATACTCTTTTACTGAGAAAATTTGAAAAATAAATTTTTAAATAAGAAATGGGGAAAGCGCAACCTCAACCAGAGTGAAATATGTTAAGTACAAATTATAGCGAATAAAATGAATACATTAACTAATGCAGTTATATTTTTAAATATTTCTTAAAAATAATTGAATGGGGAAATATTATATAGTGACGCACGTCTCTGTTTATGACCAATTTATTTATTTATCTAATTAAATGTCCGTAATTTCTTAGGCTCTAATTTGAAAGGCTCTAAGTGAACTAATTGTTAAAATTCTCCACTGACGTAGTTTCTGTATTAATTATCACTTATAGAGCATTAAAATAAATGCAATAAGATCCAGAGTTGAGGCGAGTTAATTACAGAAGGTTAAGAGAAAGAGAGCGGGAACGAGAGAGAGAGAGAGAGAGAGAGAAGGAAGAAAGCTAGTTAGACAGAGCAACTAGAAGCAGAGCAAGTCAGGCCCTTAAGTAGATTTCAAGCACTCGAGGCGGTGTAAATGAAATGCGGTGCTTCCCCCTCCAGAGTCTTAGCTGTTGTTGATTGCATTGTCAAACGAAGTGAGCAGATTTAATGAAATTTAAAACGCTGTCCGGAACTTGTCCGAGGGCTCAGGGCCAGAGCGGCGGGCCAGTGCGGTTGGCCGAATGCAGATTTGCAAGGTGGCCGAGTCCGGGAGCAGGTGCAAATACAAATCCAGGCCAATGCAAATTTCCAGGCAAACTGCTCGGACTGTTAATTATTTCAATGGACTTTATTTGCCAAGCTTTTCAGCTTGCCTTCCGATTTTCTGCATTCTTGGGCTAATGAGAATTTCGGCCTTCGGCACAAGGATTCCAGGGGAGTTATAATTAATACGGTAATCAACCAACCGATGGTTAAATCACTTAATGGCCCAAACCAATGACCGCAAGAACGTCAATATCCCGACCACGTTCGTTCATGTGCAATAACCGCAAAAGCCGAATATCATTCAAATTGCGGTTCATGCAATCAAATTTTCACCCACAAAAAGTATATGCACAAATTGTCAAAAACGCAAACATGTTTCAGTTTCATCCACTCGCGGCCATGGGAGTCAAAGGAATACTGTTGACACAACCAGGCCGATATCATCACTAGTCCCCATGACAAACAAACATAAAGCCAAAACAAGCTAAACCACATTTGTTCTGCTGTCCCTGTTTTTCTGCCTATTTATTGCTAAATGTGCAATCATTTCTTTTTTTATTTATTTTTTTTTTCATATTTTTAAATGCAAAATGGCAAACCAGATACAACGTTGGTGGTGGAGAGGGATAATGGCAGATCAGTCTAATAATATTTATTTTCACATGCGGTTGGCAGCACGAAAATCATTTGCTTTGTGCCTAGTTTAGTCAGTCGGGTTTTGTTAAATAAAAATAATTATCTTTTTCCAATTTAAGAGAGGAATCGTTAAAAGAAAAAATGTATTCTTTGTATGGACATTTGTTTGCTTTTATAAAAAACTATACAAATGAAGAAATATCATAGGTTTTGTAAGCAGAACAAGTAGGAAATAGTGATCGACTGCAAGATTCCTGGTACCCAAAGCTATGTGGGTGAATATTGAAGGATCATAATTAATATAAAGGACAGATTCTATTTTTTTAAGACAGCCTAAAAGTATGCACTTTTGAAAATAAAAAAATAGCAGCATAATTGAGCATTATAGGCTTATCTTTAAAATCCAAAATATATTATTGAATATTACTTATCGATTTTCCTAATCAATGTAAATGGGATATATAATATCTGTTTTTCTTGAAAGCCAGTGTAATCAATATTTTGTGTACATAATTTTTTGTAGATGCCAATTCCAAAGCATTCAGAGTTAGAGTCAGACGAAACAGACACCCAGCAAAAAATACAAATTAAATTTTCATATGAATTATTTTGCTGGTCACGTAACAACAGGAGTTGGGGCGGTTAGGATCGGATATGAGAACTGGCAGAAGGAAGAGGGTGTCAGGCGGGAATTGCCCATTGATACGTATTATGTGACTGACCAAAGCACAGGCCGAATTTCATTTCCTCAGTCTCCGCTGCCTTACAGCCTCCTGATGCCAATACTCCTGCCCTTTTTGGCCATCTCTCCTCCCCCGCTTCACCACCAGCAGCAACTTAATTGCTCCGCCTACGTCAATGCGACAAAACGGCAAAAGACATAATTAATAGCAGCGGAGGGCAGGGATCCCCCAAGTCTCCCGCTTATCGATTTTCGGCCCAAAAAGGAGCACTGCCAACGGCAAAGGACTCGACTGCGACTCACTCAACTCGCTGGCAATTGGCCTTTGGCCATAAAGCGTTTTAATATGCGCTAAAGTAGTCAAAGCTGAAGCGGGGTAGCGGGCCAGCGGGGAAATGCGAAGTAAACAGCCTCGTGTTTGCTCGCTTAAATTGTTTAAAATGTCAACTTGATTGCGCCTAATTAAATGCCCCAAATCCTTAAGGACAACACAGACTCGCAGCGCAAATTCCGAGGGCACAACGACGCAGGGCAAACAAAAACTTTCATAACAAGTACAATGAAAATAATTAACAATCGAGAACGATGTCAATGAGACGGCCAAGTAAAATAATAGGGGATTAGTCGAAATAGCTCTGGGGTAATTGTCCGTCTGGCATTGGTTTCACTGATTCTTCATTTGTTAAAGGGAAAACATGGCTAGAAGGGTTTGTCCGCTTAAGTGCCTTGCCACAGGATCCACTCAGACATTTAATTTCAATTACATGTCGATTTGTTTCGCAGGCAACCAAGGATTTTACCTAATTGATTGGTTTCAACTACTCAAGTAGTTCAGTATAAATTACACAAATTATTGTTTCTTTAAACGAAGCTGAGGGTTTTCTTTAATTTTCTTGGCATGTACTTTAAAAGCGTTTTGTTTATTAAGATAATATTTATATAAAAAGTATTTTTATAAATGTACATTTTCAAAAATAACTTAATTAAAATACTCGTGATGTTGTTTTACTTTTAATATATTTTAATATATCATACAAAGCTCAACAACATTTCGAAGCAAAACTAAAACCAAATACGAATAAAAAACACACACGCATTCATCAATCAGAGTGGCAATCAAAATGTTTGCCAAATGTGAACAAGCTGAAAGCACTCGAGTTGGGCAAACAGCTGCCACATTATGAGTCAAGACCTTTCAGATACGAACTGCAACAGCTTGAAGCGATTGCACTTGACTCGAAGGCTCAGTTTCAAGTTGGAGTCATTACAATCATTCAAAACAAAAGTGGGGCAATCAAAGTGCGGCCTAAGATAAAACTTAATACCAGTAACAGTTGCAGTAACACTTACAGTTACTCACTCGGCTGTTCGAATGTATAGTATGAACACATGTGTATCTTAAAGATACTCAGAGCCTTGAAAGGCTTTATGACTGCAGCCACCCGCCGCCATCTGCCATAAATTCCGTGCTCCTTTATTCGGCCTTCTTTATAGGCCACCTCTGCCGCCATTATTTTCTTTGTGGTTCGGCTTAAAGCAGCCAAAGTTAAGCGAACATCAAAAGCCAACTAATTTGGCTGTAAAAATAACATTAAATCACATTCAAGAGCAACGAATAAAGGCGGAATCCGTATATATATGAGTGTATATAGATAGTGGAAAATCGAATTGGGCGAGCACATGCCGCCCACATGTCGGGGTTGCGCCGAGGTAACCGCCAAGGTAAGGGCACTCCCCTTTTCGCTTTCGCCCCATCACGATTTGGTCTTTAAGCTTATGTTGCACTTGACTGAGTTTTATGCTTTGATGCTCAATGATTTTATTATTAAAAGCAACTTGTCCCGGGCCAAGGATTCCCTTTACATTGCCTGTCTTCCTTTCGGTTATTCCCCCTTATGACTATTCTTTAAATACTCTGTAATCTTTTAAGGGTATATTATATTTAGGGAAAAGTATTTGAAAACATAAGAGATTATGAAAGATTTTAGGGAGTATAAACCCTAAAGAAAGTTGGTAATATAATAGAACGAGTTTTTTTATTTCGATATAAATATATATTGTTTAAAATAATAAAAAAAATAATATAAAATATATACAACAATACACCAACCTCAGGTATTTCATAGTCGTTATCCTCTCGTAAGATGTCCTTTCTCATTTTGGGGTTGTATCAGCCACCCTTGGTCTAGACACTGGAAATTGCCAACGGCTTTTCCGGCTGCTGCTGCTGCAGCTTCACCTTGGGAGTCGCTTAGCTGTCTAAATATGTCACTTGAATTTGATGACGGCCACTTGCGTAGCAAAAAGAGAAGAAAAGAAAAAAAAAAAGCTGGAAAACTGTTGCCTGTTTTCCACCCGCCCATTACACCCCCCTTCACACATGCGATTAAGTTTCTCCCCTCGCCGGCGTACGTTGTGTTTTCTTAAAATATTAGTTGCCTCTTCTTTTGCCCAGCTTTTTTCATTCTTTTTTTTTTTTTTGGGTCTCTCGGCTATGGGGAAATTGTTTTGCTGCTTTTTATTGTAATCTTTGTTATTTGTTATGGCTACCCTACCCCCCGTTGCCGCAGCACCCCAGTTTCCGTATCTGTATCTGTTATTTGCTCAGACTCAGTTACAGCTACCTCGGGCTATAGCCGCACATACTCGCATACGGGGGGACCAACAGCCAGTTGTCATGAATAATGAAAAAGCAACGTGAATATATTTCCTTAGGTAGTTCGGCAGTGAGAGCAAAGGAAGAGTGGGAAATGAGTGCACTTCACCCTGAGGAAACTCGATAGGAAAGAAGTAACTCCAAAGGTTTCACCATTCCCCAAGCATAATTAAATAATAACTTTGAACAAGGAGGAGTGCAAAAAATATGGCTGGATATTTGTGGGATTTCCCTTAAACAATAATAAAGTAAAATCTTCTGTAATATCTATCAATAGTTATTCGTCCGATTTCTCTCACTGTTCCACTCTGCAGGTTACCAATTGCTAATTCACTCAAAAGAGATAAGAGTAGCTAAAGTTCTTTGTCTACTGCCAACTCATCTCCATCCACAAACAAACACATCCTTCAATGGAATTCCCAGAAGCTTCCCAATCCACTTGTTTCGATTTTGTATCTGCTTTTTTCTCGAGACTCAAGACATGTTCCGTTTGTCCTTTCGATGGGTTCGATGCTGTTTGCATTCGAAATTCCTTTGGCCAGTCGTTGGGAAAATAGAAATCAGCAAAGCAAATAAACCCTCAATAAAGCAGCAGCCAAAAGTGTCAATCGATTGGCATTCTATAACCGAGAGGGAAGGACTGGACTGGGCAACTAGATAAATCTCGATGCTAATTAAAAGCGAGCTGCGTAAACTTTAAATGAACTGCCAGCCGGAAAGGGCAAATGACTGTCAATGTCAGATGGATGCAAAAATAAACAAAAAGCACGGAATATTTTCCGCTTAATGAAAAACTTGGCCCAACGCAACGAAAAGTTCAATTCGGGCAAATGTCAGCACAGACAGCAAAGGCAACAGCAGCAGGAGCAGCAGTAGGAGGCCCCCGACTCCTCAAATGAAAAGTTTTCCCCACCCAAAGGCATGGCGATGAGGGGAGAGCGAAGGACTGCAATTTTAGCCTCAAACCGAAGACAACCAAAATGAGTCCCGGATGTGGTGCAAACAAGGAAAACAAAAATGCTAAACCAACAGAATATTACAACAAAACCGAGCGAAAGATGTTGCTTGTTTGGCCCCCTGTTCAAACCGCAATACAGATAAAGGCCAAATTACTTTCTGGCCAAGAAGCTGCTGCCGCCACGGACCGCAACTTGAAAGCCATCGGACAAACAAGAAGCCCCAAAAACCAAGGGTCGCCTGCTTGTACTTTTTCACGAACGCCTCCTCCTGAGTTTATGGGCGGCGATCCTTCGGGGAAAACTTCTCCGCCAGCTGAAAAGCCGACCCTGGGGATCGGAAAAGCGGAAAAGTCTGACGCCGATGGCTCTAGTGTGTGTGATTCATAAAGATCCTCGTTGAAGTTGACTATATGCCATGGGGGAATCAGAGTGACTGACACACACGAGACAGGAAAGTTTTTCCAAAGTTAAAGCGTAGACAAGGAGTATTAGCTGAGCACAAGAAATGAAGTTCTAACCTTTCTGGCACTTTAAAATGACTTTAAAAATATATTTATCTTAATTTTTAAATATTTTCTGTATTAAAGAAATAATAATATTTGAGGTCCATTTATATTTCATTTCTTATTTGCGTTTAGTAAAAACGGTTGAATGATTTTACTTACATTTCCTTACTGCAGCAGTTGTGAAGTTTACTTAAAATGAGTTTTTGGTTTACAAAAACCCAGCTGGCAAACACCTTTAAAAAAAACCTTAAAACTTTAAACCACACGTAAACCACTTCTAATCACTTTAAGAATCCAAAGTTTTTTCATCCGATTCGATAAGAAAAGTTTTTCCTTGCAGCTTAACCTGAGCTAAAAACTTCACCTGCAATAATCATTTGCTGCTGGCCATATAAAGCAGACATTAAAGCCACCTTACAATCCTGGTCGACCCGGTTGTGACCACAAAAACTGGCACACAACCGACAGAACCGAATTCCAGCAGTTCTCTATTGCAAAAAGCCGTAACCAGACAATGTTCGTAGATGCGGGGACAAGAAACTTTCCCATCACCCATCTCCGGGCGCGCCTCCCATCCGAGATTCCTGTTTCGGGCACAAATTGTAGTCGCAGAGTTCGGTGACAACCACAAAAATAAGTGTTTACAGCATTGATTACAAGGAATGGGCGGTGGCTGAGGCCGTGCCACTAACATCACCAGCAGGAAGTGCAGCGTTTGATGTTGATTAGAGCCGCAGCAAGCTAGAGCCATTTTTGCATTTCTTAAGATTGGCCTCAGGGCAGTCTACACTGGGATTAAAAGGGAATACCTTAAAATAAAGTAGTAATAAGAAGTAGTAGTTCCCTAACAAGTTTTGAATGATTTTTCGATTTTAAAATATATATTTCCTTTATTTTGTGGTTCTGTTTATTTTTAAAAAGTAAACATTAGTTCTTTCCAGTGCACTCCCACAGCTCTGCAGCTCTATGGCACTCAGTTAGCGTGTCAGTAGTGTCAGGGGGATTGACCAAGTCTGGCCAGGGAGGATGCGGGGCTCCTCTGGCTGGTTTTGCGGGAATTGGTTTAGGTGTCAACTCTGCGGCCGCACACAATTGACAAACAGTGAAACCCTTTTTGTGGCACTTCCGTTGCGTTTTGTTTGCTAGTTTACAACCCGCCCAATGCCTCCCACCAGCGCGTCCCTTGGCGATGTCCTTGTGCTGCTGGCTGCCTGCCTGCCTGCCTGTTGTGACAAAAGTTTATACCCCAAGCATTTGAACTGCATTTCATTACGGCGACGAGCCGTGCAACGGGAACTGCTTGTGGACTTGGTAGGAGCTCCGGGGGAGAAGGGAGCCGGGCGGAGTGCAGTGGAGCTGGCAAATGCAAATGGTGTTGGCGCCATATTGAAAGCTCGGCAAAACTCTACTACAACTACTACCACTGCTGCCCTCGAATCCGCCTTTTTCCCCCTCAATTTCCATTGCCCGCATTTGTAGCCGCAACGTCAGTCTTTTGCGGTCGCCGGGGGCAGAGAGGATACCGAGGGGTTGGTGTAACCCCCAACGAAGCGTATAAGTGGCCCTTATCCCAGCTGGAAGCTGGGGCAGAGCACACACCCTCCTGGGCTGTATATTGTATTGGCAAATATTCTCATGACAATAGGAATTTTTATTGAATTTATGCAAAAAATTGCAAATTTCATTTGCCACTAACAAAGAGCGAGTTGTGTTCGTAGTGTGTGTAGTGGCTGGAGATGGAAAAAGGAAAACAATTTTCCATATTTTTGCAGTTTCCAGCATGTTGTTTTTGTGCGTGTGTGCGTGTCCAAATTTTGTGTTTATGAAAAGTGGGTGCAGTTCTTATGACAAAAACATCAAATTAAATGCAGGAAGTGCATTCGATATTTGATTGAAATCTGAAATCCGAATCTAGTTTCCCTTTGTTTATGAATGCGCTTTATTGTTTTCCCCCATAAAATGTACAATATTCATGCGCCTAACAAAACATTGGTAAAGGTGAATAAAGTGCATGAAATTCGTTTTAGAATTCGCTTCGTAATTTCTCCAAGAAATTGGCTATGTATTTTTGATCCTTTGGGGTTCTGTTGAATTGGGAGGCAATTGATATTGCATACTGTGACTCGGCTTCGTTATTGAGGCGGGCCAGAGCTCCGGCTTTATACAGCAAGGCCTTCAAGTGATAGGGGTCTAGTGTTAAGAGCACATAGTCTAGGTCCATAATTGCCAACTTAAAGTCCCTTTTCCTTTTAAAGTTCAGGCTTATTAGGGAAATAATTATGTTTATCTTAACTCACTTGATTTTGGCCAAGGCCCGGTTACAATAAAGAACTGGCGAGTCGACCACATACTGTATACCCTTTGAATAATAAAATATAGCTTTTTCATAGTTGGTACGGCGATACTCTTCATTGCCAAATCTAAAATTTGAAAAGAATATGTATTGAAATATAAAACAAGAAAGGAAGCTAACTTCGGCACACCGAAGTTTGTATACCCTTGCAGA
>JAEIIL010000266.1:0-10814 GCA_018905715.1 Drosophila lini | reverse complement strand
TCAGTATTCTGATCAAAACAAAAGTTATTTGACTGGAAAAAGTTTCTTAATCTTCATGTAACTTGATAGTAATGATTTAAAGTTTTGAAATAATTTAATAATTGTGCAGCCTAAGGTTCAATTTGTTAATATATTAAATAATAATAATTATTATTTGATTAATAAAATTTCTTTTGATTTTACAAAGCCACGGAAATGTTAGCAAATTAGTAAGAACTTCACTAGAGTTTCCCTATAAACATTTCCTTTCTATTTTCAAGTTCTTTCCAACAAAAGAATAGCTTTATTTTTCACTCTTAGATTCTTTTCTAAAAAAAAACGCACTTAACCACCGGCAAAACATCCATCAAATAGCAAAACTCGTGTCAGACTTGTGTTTCAACACGCTTTCCCCGCCGCAGCAGCCGCCGCCGAAAACACCAGAAACAGCTGTAAATGACATTCGGACAAAATCAAACATTTTAACACGCTTCAAAGTTGTGGAAATGAAAAGTAAGAGAAAGGCGAACAAAAAAAAAAAAAAAAGAAAAGGGAAATCCCCGCAACAGGGGAAAATGTCAAAAAAAGTACAACGCAGGAAAAGCTGGCGGGGAAAACTCAATCAAAAGGCAACATGGCCGAAACTCGCATAATGTGTGCTGCTTCGACGACGCTAGCAACGCGTGTGTCCTGCCACATCGTCTGGGGGTCAGAAGCGTCGACGTCCTGTGTCCTGTCTGGAAACATTGAATACGCATTACAAGACCGCGGACCGCAAAAGCAAAACCAAAACCGCGTTACCACATGTCAGCGGCGGTGGCCCTGGCCCCCGGTTCGGGGCATATGGGAATACGCTGGGAACACACACACTGAATGGTGCAACACATGTTGTGTTGGCTCTCTCTCTCGCGGTGTTGGTGTTGCTAATGTTGCTGCTGTAGCTGATGTTGCTGTCGGCGGTGTTGCTGTCTGATTTTGGTCCCCCCCCGCTTGATTGGTTGAAAATGTCGAAGGAGAGTTGGCCAACACAGGACACCCCCTTTGGCCTGTCAGAACTTTTGTTTTGCCATAATTTCTGGCCCTGTCATTGCAGAGTTTTGATTTGTGGGGTTATAATGGGGCAAAAGAGATGGATTTTCCCCCTGATCAAAAAGCATACATCATGCCTTTTTGACGTAAATAATATATAAAATCAATTTTTAAGGTATTAAAGTTTGATATTTTTATAGGGGATATAAATTGATTATTTTAAAGAAAGTATTTACCTTCAATTTCTTTATTTAATCACTTCAATAAAAATTTCAAGTGTCTCTAAAAGAAAGTAACTCCAAATCCAAGATGACATTGAGTGAAAGGAGAAAGGAGTTGCCTCTTTAGTTAGCCCAAAAAAAAAAAAATAAAAACCCGCCAGCTTGTCTACACATGTCCCAACATTTCTCAGCATTTACCCAAGCTCTCCTCTTCTCCAAGACATTCTCCTGCTGGACAGCGAGAATTCCATGAATTCTTGGACACACAAGCTCTCCGGCTTTGGGGCAAGTAGTGGGCCAGGTCCATTAGCGGGCCAACGAGGGATTTTCGAGCGCACTAATCTTCACACCTTTCGATACAAAAGGAACCAAGAGGAACGTCGACATCGAACCGGGGGGCTGACTTAGCTTGAATTGGCGGACAAACGTGAGCTGGATAGCTTCCGAAGAAATGCACTGGAAGGCTGATCGAAGAAGAATATATATTGGCCCAAGCAATTAGTGTCCACAGAGTTGGTCAGAATTTTTTGGTGCAAGTGCAATGTGTGCCAAGCGGTTAATGAACAATTTCATGGAAATATTGTCACACTTTTGTTGGCGTTGGATTCCTCAGTTGTCAGCCCTCCACCACTCCTCTTCAGTCCGAGTCTTGGTCCCGGTCCACTCACTTGGGCCATGCTTGCCTAATTGATTTATTGATGTTTACATGTGCCTGCTGCCTGCCTGACTGACTGCCAGGCGAGTGCAGCAGCAGCAGCAGCAGCAGCAGCAGCCTCTCGGAGCTCTCGGACTTGGTCCGGTCGGACTTACAACATTGCCCACAATTTGCTCTAAACGCTCGTCGAGAGCATTGACAATTGTTTGGGCCATGTTTGTCATCATCATCGATGTGGTCGGTTTATACACTTTGCGAAAATCGGGGGAGTAAAAGGTTTTAGTTTGAAATTAGAAATTATTTTAGACTATTTTTGATTTCAATATTCCAAAAATGGATTTATAAATAAAAACTTATTCACCAAAAAGTATTACAGATGAAGAAAGCTGGTGTTGTACCAAATTTAAAATTTACTTAAAATTCCCAACTGATTCTAGCAGAATTTTAATAAGAAAATTAGAAAAGCTATATTAATTTAAATATCTTAAATGCTATTCAGTGTATCCTTTTTAAGTTAAAAAAATGTGGAAATTTTGTCAATCAAATTTCCCAAAGAACTTAACTTCAATTTCGTTTAGTGCCCACCTGATGTTGCCTGTTGTGCTGTCCGGGACAAAACATCTTGGAGTCTGGCCGGGCTAGACTCTTTGGTAGCCAAAGTTTAGACAGACCAAACAATTCGTCAAACCCCAAAGACGGACGGAGCAAGTAATTGTTGACCTTTTACGTCGTCGCAACAGTGCTGGCCACGTTTGAGTTTGCGATGAGTTTGGCTTTGGTTGGGCCCAGGCAGCTAGCTCTGCTGTGGTCTCTCCTCTCCCTGGATAGTGTTGTTGTTACTACTGCTGCTGCTGTCGTCGTCGTCATGTTTTTATTACTATTTACCCGCCCTGGCCAGAGGCCTCTTCTGGATGTGTGTGCCTCTTATTTGCTCTTCATAAATAGCATGAAATCTTTGGCGCTGCACGTCGAGAGATGCCTGAAAGTCTAACACGACAATTTCCAGTCTCCCGTAACCGAAAACCCCAACACACCGACATCGTTTTCGATTTTCATTGGAATTTTTCAAACTCTGTCGAGAGGGGGCGGCGAGAAGAGCTGCTCTCCACTGGAGATTTCACAGTTTTTTGGCTTTGTTTGATTTGTCAAAATGTTAAATGGATGGATCCCCGAGGAAGATCCATCCAGCTGTCGCTGGAAATTGGTCAGAGCGCGTCTGGCCAAGTGGCAAATGAAAGTGGTTTAGGCCTATTTATGGGGCTCCGCTTGAGATCTACACTTTTACACTGATGGAGATGGAAAAGTAAGGTCCTTTTTTAGAGGTGGTACTTTTTTTGTATATTTTAAAATATTATAAAGGTAACATTTAATTTAGAAAATTTTTGAAAATATTTATAAAGGTACAAAAGATGTCTGAAAATATTTAAATATTTTCCCAAGAGTTTAAAGGTTTATTTAATATTTAAAAATATATTATTTTTGAGCTCCCATCTGGCCTCTTTAACTCTTTACCTTTCCCAGCTCATTGGTAATTCCCACATCATTTAAACACTTGTGTGTACTTTCAATATATATTCCTATAATATCTTTCAATAATTTCTGTGCTGTTATGATTTGTTACAGCCGTCGAGTGTGTGTGTTGTTTGCTGTTTGTTGTGCGGCTGCATTTTGCAAAAAACCACTTTGATCACCAGGTGCGCACCGAAGTTGTTCTGGTTCTCCTTGTTGTTAACTTTAATGTTACTTTTTTTTTGCTGCTGCTGCTGCTGTTGCCGCTGGTTGCGATTAGGCCAAAAGCGAAATATGTTTAGAACCTTGTTAAATGTCACCATTTCGGTATGCGACCTGAAATTGATAAATCGCCCAAGTGCGTGTCGGCTAATTTCTGTGCAATATCTTGGCGATTTCCAATTGCCGTCCTTGGGCCAAACAGCGAACTGGTTTCTCCTCTTAATCAGATCCGAAACCAGAGCACTAAATCCTCTAGCTCTAGCTTGGCTGCAATTTCTCTGTTTTGACAAAATGTTATTAATTGAATGGCCGCAGACAATGCTCACTCAATTTGGCGAGATTTCTGGTACCTCAAGTGCTAATAATTGGCAACAAAAACCGGAGACAATGGGCCAAAACCAAAAGGAGATGGCTATCAGTAAAGGAAGGTAGGATGAAAATTTCTACACAGAGAAATAAAGGGAAAGGAAATAAATAGAATAAACAAGTTAAGAAATCTTTAAGCTATTGGGTTTTTGAACTTTATCTCCTTGATTTTATTTAATATTTTAAACATTTCAAATCTTAGTTTAATATTAAAGCCTTGTCTAATCGGTTATTACCCTTCTTTAGCTGTAATATTCTCAGTGCAGACCCAAAAACCCAAGAAACCCAACTGAAACTGATAACCAAAAGAGCCCAAGAGCGGTCAAAAAGGAAGCACCGACGCACCTTGACTTTGCCGGGCCAGAAAATAATTTGTGTACCTGTGCAGCAGCGGACACAAAAGGTGTTTGTCTGTGTCTCGGGGAAAAAAGCGAAAAAAAAAAAAAATAAGAGGGAAATAATAAAAAAGAGAAAAACGCAGAAGGAGCCACGATCGCGTTCAACTGAGCGCATAAATGCCATAAAAATTGTTCCAGGCACACGGTAATTAGTTGTTGTCCTGGCCGAAACGATCGAGACAAGGACCCACGGTCGCCACGGCAAGGTGTTTTACCGCAGCCCCGGGGTCCTCGAAACTGGAACCCCTACATACAACCTCTTTAGTTTGGTTCATTGTCTCTGGCCTTTTGGCCATGTCATGGTAGTCAGCGGCTTGCATTCGCGGCTATAATTCATTAACGCTTCGCTGGACCTGGTTGGTAGAAAGTATGCCACTTTTTTCCCCCTAAGTCCTGGCTACCTTTTTCCTTATCGCAGGAGGAGGAGAGGGTGAGGAGCAGCTGCCAAGTCGCGGCTAAAAGGTGGATCTTTGACCGCAGGTTCAAGGCTGAACTAGGCCACTTATCCCTTAAGGTTTAAGTGTGCCACCTGAGGCTGAGTCAGGGGTAAGGCATTAGCTAGGGAATTTGTAAATTAATATAGAAAAATATTGTTATAAATTAATGTAACTGAAAAACAAACCTTATATCTTGACCATTTCTGCCCCCATCGAATGTGGCTTAATGTGCGCCGCCAACCCAAAAACTATGCAAAACTGTGGCAGCCAACTTTTCCTCTGGTCCGGAAAAGGCAAACTCCCCAAGTTTGGTTGCACAAATGGCCAATAGCCCTCTCTTTCTCTCTCTCTCCCCTCACTGTGTCTGTTTCTCTTTCGCTCTTGGGTGGCCGCCTTGCAACATCGCCAGTTGGCCAAATGCTAATGTATGCAACACCCGCTGCCGCTGCCGACTGACGGCGACCTTGAAAAATTATGCAAAATCGATGTAAAGTAAAGTAACGAAAAAAAAAGAAGAAAATAAACCAAACTCACACTCACACAAACAAACAAAATGCGAAAATAAGTTCAACAGCAGGAGGAAAAAAAAAAATGTAAATGTGGCACCGACAGTACGACGGGGAGGCATCAACTGACTGGATTTTTTGATACCCTAGAAAAGGGGGTATTTTAGTTTGGGAACTTGCAGTTGTAAGATAAATCGTCAAGAAAATTATATATATAATATTTAAAAACAATTTTAATAATTATATTTATTATAGGAACTTATAAGACTTAATAATATTTTAAGATGCATTTTTTTGAGGCCATGAATTTGTCTTTATTTTAGCTTCAGTTGTTAAAGAAATCCAATGGAGATGAGACTAAGAGGTTCCAAGAACAAGTTACAATTTTTAAATTCCTAAACTTATAGTTTGATTTTATTCTATTTAAAACCCAAAGGGTATTACCCGTCTCATCCCATCTTGTCTTGTTTTTGCCTCTTTAACATTCGCAATTTTTTTGTGCCTCTCCCTCCCCCCCTATGCTGTTGCTATTGTTATTGTATTTTTATGTAAAAAAATTGGCGCAAATGAGCCAGACAATGTCGGTGCTCATGCGCGGTCTCCATTTCGGGGGCGGTACGCGCCGCAGCGGGGGCGTGGCTGGTGAAAAGTTAAGCGTTCGCTGAACTTTTGCCTGCCAGCTGAGAGCTGAGAGCTGATTTGCATACGATTTTGTCTGCTGAGAGAACTTCATTTTCGTTGGGTTTCGTTTTCGGCAGAAGCGGAAGTTGCCGCTGCCGTCGTCACATTATGGTTTGTTTGCCATTTCCGTTTGGCATTTGCATGCGCTTTGCTTGCCAAAAAATACAAAAAGACGAAAGGAAAGAAAAAAAATGAGAGCAATCCTTCGGCCCACCCTGTTGATTTTTCGGGGCTCCTTGCCTCTCGTTCGTCCTCGTGCAATTTAAATAATTTTACATAATTTTTGGAAATTGACTTATGGATTTCTCGGCGCTCTTCATTTTTATGGCCCGCCACTTGTTGAGCGTTTTTTTTGGCAGCCGAAAAACTTGCTGTAGGTCATGTCTGTGTCAGGGACTGAGGAAAAATTATGCAAAAATTATTTTCACCAAAGTGTTTTTATTTATTTTTTGTGCCGCCGCTGCCGCTGTTGTGTTGCTTGTGCATAAATTTCCCCTTAAAGTTTTCGCACAACATGATAAATGAGACTTTAAGTTGTTTGACAACGACCCCCTCCTCCACCCCAACCCAACCCATTTGCCTCTGATTTCTTTTGTCTAACTTGTTAAATGTTGTTTGCTCTGGTTTTTCTTCTCTTTTTCTTATATTTTTGGTTGCCTTATCACAGCTTTTGAGAGTTGTTTTGGAGTTTGTGGTTTTTTTATTTTTGCGTTGATAAGTTTGGGGGAAAAGAAGAGTCTGGTTAAACACACACTCTCGGTGTGTGTGTGTGTTTATGAGAGGGCGTGCAGTAGTTGCAGACCCATAAAAGACCGAAAAACCCAACGGGGCCAACAATTGAAGACTTACATAATTTATGACTTCCCCCTGCGTGCTCGCTTCCCCCTGGCAACAAAAAAAAAAAAAAAAAAAAAAAATAGGTAGAAAAAAATACAATAAATAAATTGAGGATCGCTGTGACAACTACGTTCGCCGGCTTGCCAAACACGTAGCTCCGGTCCCGTCCCGTTCGGGCCGTTCAGGCCAAACAAAGTCCAAGTTGGGAACGTTTTAATTTCTTACACTTGGCAGCAGCAGCAGCAGCAGCAGCGGCAGGAGAGACGCGCGTGCGTTGTGATCCATCAACGTGCGCGGGCGTCGCCGTCGTATGACCATAGTGATAAGGTCCGCGCTCCGTAACAGAGACAGAACGGCTATATAGGAGGTACTAAATGTGCACAGGAAAAAATTACATAATTTTACTTGAAGAATATATTTTTTAAAATTTTATTTAATATTTTCTTCTGTTTTATAAAACCTAAGTTTCGGTTGAGTAATATTTTTGGGAATGAAAATAAACCCAGTTAACGCATTTGTTTGGAATATTTCTCGAAGGAGAGGAAATTATCTTCTTTAGTAACCATTTTTAGATGGGAATATTTTTGTTATTAATATTTTTTTAACATTTTGAAAGTCTTAACTAAAATTATAATATAGTTCCAAGGACTATCTTGACCTTCTAATGTTTCTATTATATAAGGAAAGAGTTCCAGTTGGTGATTGCCTTATTCTAAAGACCTTCTTAAATAAGCTTTTCGTATATCAAGTAAAATAAACATATAGTAAATAATTAATACTTATTTAACTATTTTTAAGGAAATTTTTTTTGCTTATAATTTTTTTTTTTAAACAAAATTGTGAGATTTGTATTTTGTCCTTATGTAATTTATGGGATTTAATGGGCTCCCAGCTTAGGATTATTACTCTCTCGGGAAAGTTTCTCTAATTCTTTTAATTAAAATTAGAGATAATATTTTTTGTTACCCCATTTTTTCTCTCTGTGCCTCGGTTTGTCTCCTCCAGCTCCCTTATGGCTAGCCTGTCTCTGGCATTAACCGGAAGCCTGCGCCAAACGTGATCAACGGTTTGGTTTGCGGCTGTACAGCGAGTGAGCTGCTGCTGCTGCTCCTGCCCCCGCCTCCACACCACCACCACCAGTACCCTGTCACCAACTCCCCCTTTGGAACCTTCACTAACCCCCTCCAACTTCACCTACTCCTCCTCCTCCTACGCCTCTGAATGGCCATTCATTCGTGCGTTGCCGCTTTTGCCGCTGATGCCAACACTGGGAAAAAATATATAATTGAAAATAATAATTATAAATAATTAATTTAAAAGATTTCCGAATTATTTTTGAATATATTTCAATATTCTAAGATTTTGTAAAATATTTTAAAATATTGTAAAATATCTTAGAATAATCTTAGAAATTATTTTAAGATATAAGAAAACATTTTAGAATATTTCCTCTAAATATTTGACTACTTAAAAATTATTTTTAAATATTAAAAAAAAATTATTATACATTAAGATAGGGAAAATTATATAGACTCAAGTTTGAGGTATATTTTAGGGCTATATTCTTGATTTTTGGCAATTAAAAATTTTCAAGTGCATGACTTCCACTGCCGCTGGTGATGATTCCACCGCCGTTGTCACCGATGAGCGCTGATACGTAAAATGAAGACAGGGCATAGAACGGAGGGGAGGCGGACAGAAATCCAGAGACTACGACTGAAACTGCGATTCCGACTGCGACTGCGACTGAGTCCGTCCATGTCATACGTTTGAATGAAAAACGTGCGTGCCGCCACAGAAGGAACGTTGACTTTGGAACGTTGGCGTTTGGAGAAAAAACGGAAAAAAAAGGGAGTTACTTGGCGAGGTATGGTCATGGCATTATTCCCCGCTCATTTCTCAACATATTTAGTGCCACTCAATACAATTCGTCTCGTCTTCAGTCCCCCACAACAACAAAAAAAAAAAAAAAAGAGAGACAGAAGCGGCAGCAGATTATAAGCAAAATGCAATACACAATGCTGAATGCTGAATTGTTGGATGGATGGTTGGATGGATTCATAAAAAAAAGAAAGAATACGAAAGACGCGTTGGTGTTTTAATTTTACGTGTTGCCCAAGAAGATTTCTTTCCTTTTGCTAAAAAGTAAAAAATGGGAAAAACCGAGGGGACAACGCAAGATAGTGAAGAACTTGTAAAGATGAGTGAGCTGCGTACGTGCGTAAGTCAGAGTTAAGTCAGGAAAAGTCGGCAGTTGGGGCTCTTGGATAAAGATAGATCGGTGGCACGGCTTTGAGGCAGGGTTCTGAGGCTAAAAATAAACCTTATGCTTCATTACATTTATAAATTGAATATTTTTTTGCTAGATTTATTACACAAATGCTATAAAAATAAGAGTTTTCATCTAAAGATATTTATTTTTGCTTAAATTTATATATTTTCATATTTAAATTTCTATTTGTAGCTCAGAGAAATCATTTTTGTTAGATTTATGCCTAAAATACTGAATTCAAGACTTTCTTCTTTATCAAATATATATTTTTCCCCTATAAAAATCCTAGTTTTCTTTTAATTTTCAGCAAGAAAAAATTTAAAATATTTCGCTATAAATATATTAAAAAAAAAACAGCTTCTATAACTGAAATATCTCTCTTTAAATTTAACTTAAATTTAAATTTCCTTCTCCTCTGCGCGCCTGGACATATGCAACGTTAATTTTTCGCACTCGATTGTCCAACTCATTCGCACACACTCATACACTCACACACTCGCCTTTGGGCTAAATGTTTTATGCCCTGTTGATGGCTGTCGAGTATTTAAACTTAACCGCACCGAAAACCTCAAGAATCACAGCCCCGAAAAGCCGCACGAAATAAAGAGTAACCCCCAGCACATACACACACACATGTGTCCACAGTCAATTAAATTTATATAAGTGTGTGTCCATGTGGCAGCCATATAATCAGTGTGCGTAAGGATGGGTGTGTACTATGCCAGGAAAAATAATAGTAACTTTTAGAAATTTTAAACAAAAAGAAAGTATTAATTTTAAGCAAATTAAAAACATTTTTTTAAAGATTTTAGTGAATTATTGGAAATATTATTTTGATTAAAATTTTAAAAAATAACTTTAAGCTTATATTTTCATTAATTTCTTTAAGTTTAATGTAATTTCCCCTCAAAATATAACTTAAAAAATTATTTCTTAATTATAAAGTTTAAATCTTATTTTAAATCTTTTTTAAACAAATATTTCTCCTATTATTCCGAACCCCATTGTCTATGTATATATGCAAAAATGGCAAACGGTCTGTTAAGCACACATGTGAGTGCCACGCCCCCCTTTTATGCCACCAAGTAAAAGCCGCCCCCCAGTCAACAATCAGCAACTGGCAACAATTTGAAAGATACGAAGCGGAACGGCAAACGGGGTCCTTTTTGCGGCGGGAAGGGGGGATCCTGGCAAACCGGGGATACCAGAAGCAGAAAACAGAACCAAAAACCAAAAACCAGAGAAACCTGCCCATGTTTGAGTTGCGTCTGCAGTTTTATCAACGCAACGACATCAACTTAAAAGCACTCAGGGGGCAGAAAAGGGTTAAGGGTGGCACAGAAAAAGGGAGAGCAGCAGCAGCAGCAGCGACAGGACCAAAAACCAGACGACAATCAACGCAGTTTATTTATGGAAAAATAAAATGAAATAAAATGACGATGATGAGCAACAAGAACAGCCATCACAAGGGTTAAGGGTTGTGCTCTGTTCCAGAAATTAATTTCTGGCAACACTTGAAATTAAAATTCAAAATTCCCAAACTCCCAACTCCAACTCCCGCCTCCAACCCAAAAAAAGTCATTAAGCTCGATTCAGATGTTGATAAAAATTACGCCGATAAGAGTGTGGCAAATTATTAATTTTAATGGCTCTAGAAAAGAAGATATCGGGTTGGAATTTTGTTGGGAATGGAATTGGAGTA
>JAEIIL010000263.1:0-28066 GCA_018905715.1 Drosophila lini | reverse complement strand
TTATAATAAAATTTTGATCATAGTGACAATATCTTAAAATCAGAATTCAAAATATCTTCGAATCCTTAAAATATACTCAGAAATCTTGAAAATTCCATTGTAACGTAATCGAGAGTTTACCGTTAGCACGTAAGCCAACTTAAATAGTTGGCGTTACGAATTGCAGATTGCAGGTGAAGTGACTTTGTTTTCCTTGTGCCTCCTCTTTCTCTTCTTGTTCTTCTTCTTTTGCTGCTGCCCAGTCCACGACCTAAAAAAACCGATTTCTATGTTATAGAGCGAGTGGGTGTGGGGTGTGGGTGTGTGTGCTGTCTGTGTGTTTAGTATTATCAAATGCAATTTTCTAACGCAGTCGCACTTTCGACGATGACAGCAGCAGCGCCGCCGACGCTGGCAGAGGCACCGACAGCAACTGCAGCAGCAGCAGAAACAACAAGAACAACAAAAATGATGCCCCCGAACAATTGCAGTTTTAAGTGAAAATAAAATGCATGACAACAGTGAAAAGCAGGGGGCGGCAGCAACAACAACAACAATGCATGCCTAAAACCTAATAAAAATTCAAATTAACATTTGAAAGAGTGAGCCAGCATATACATAAACTAGAGCGCGAGAGAGGGAGAGAGAAAGCACTGCAACGAGGGAAAGAGATGGACACAGGGAGAGAGAAAGAGAACAGGCCAAAAGAGCGAGACAGCGAGAACGACGCATAGCTGAAAAAGCTTATGAAATTCTATTAATTTTTGAACAAAACGGAATGTAATCCCTGCGAATGACCCATAGCCACCCCAACCACGCCCACCCGTCGCTGCCCCCTTTCTAATCGGAAAACCGAAAAGTTCCGATGATGCAGCAGCGTCCAAAATACCGTTTGTATGTTTGTTTTTGCGTATTTTGTTGCACTTTTGTTTTTGTGCTATCTCCGCTTTTGTAGCTGTATTCGCAACTGTGTGCTTGTGTTCTCGTGTTGTTGGTGCATTGGTTGTGCAGATTTCAGACACTCGCATAATAATGCAATTTGCCATCTGCCATTGCAACGACGCGTCGTTCAATGTTCAGCGTTTTAACGTTCAGTTCCGATCCAGATTCGACGTCACGCGCCAAAAAGACGTCGTCGCCGTTGTTGTTGTCTGGCCTTTGGATGTGTTCGTGTGTCCGTTAGTCGGTGTGTCTGCTGTTTGTCTGAGTGTTTGTGTGCCACTGTCTGTTTCACTCCCCTTGGATCCCCTGCCCCAAGCGTGCAAACTCTGTTTAAAATGTACAGGAGACACTCGCAATGGGCGAAGTTACATATGTGTTTTCTATTATTTATATTAAATAATATTTAACTTAGAAAACTACTAGTTAAAAAAAATATAGACTATACTGAGCGTTGCAAATTGGGGGTTTCTATAAAAAATATTATTTTTCGGTGCTTTTTAGGGTCTGATTATTTTTTCTGAGTGACCACTGTACCAATAAGGAGGACACCGTGCTGCACCGGAACACCGGGGCTGCCACCTGCAGGCTGGCTGCTTGTCTTTGGCACTCGCACACTGGCAGTGGCCCGAAAACCAACACTCTCTCAAAGGACTCCCCTGCCGTGACTCCTGCCGTTTGATGTTTTTTTTGTGGGGCCTCTTTGCTGCTCTCTTTGCTCCCGTTTATCGCCGCCCCGCTCCATCTGCCCCAGCCGTTCCTCTCCAGTTCCTCTTTCGCTGCTGCAGTTGAAGGCCTCGAAAATCGCCTTCGGCTTTTGTCGGCTGCGAAAATTCGCGTCGCGACGCATTCGCGATTCTTTTTCAGCTTATTCTTGTTTTTTTTTTCGCTTTGTGTGTGTGCGTTGATTTTGCGATTTTTGTTTTTGTCCTTTTTTTCGCGCAGTTTGCGAGTTTTCCACGAAAAACAGCTGCAAAAAAGCACGTGTCATCGCTGACTCGCCCATTTCAGCGTGTGCGTTTCCCCCAACCGTAATTTTCCTCCCCCTTAACTCCCTTTTCATGGCTGCTTTTCACCGCTTTTCCTCGCTTTATTTGATTTTTATGCTTGCGGATTTTCTTTTGATTTCGTCGTTCGCGATTGTTGTTCTTGCGTGAAAACTGTTTTCGTAGACAGGACAAATCGGGGAATCCCCAATGATGATGATGATGACGAGATGATGACGATGACGATGTCGTCGGTTTTTGGCGGTGAATTCCCTTTCCCCCCAGAAAGCACCGGATTTGCTACTGCAGTTCTTTGGCGGACTTTTGCCATTTTCTCCGCCGCAGCCAAATTATTGATTTGATTTCTCGATTTGGCCGCGAGCCAAGCACCAACTTACTTGGTTAAAAGCAAACAACGAAAATACTGCTTAAGATTGCACAAACACACACATAACACACATAACGACAACACACAAAGGATACAGTGGTTTCTCCGGAAATAAGATGGGACGATTAATTAATTAATTAGTGTCACTTTTTCTGGAAGTTTAAGAGAGAACAAGTTTATACTTAATTACAATGCTTATGCCTTAGGAAATGTTTAACCAATTTTATTTGGTCCTCACTAATTTTTTAAATGAATTGATATAAAAATCAGGATACTCCAGAGCTTGGCGCTCATTAAAATCTAATTAAATTAATACAAATAACTCCTGAAAACTCTATTAAGTTTTTTTTTTTTTATTAGAAAGGGGTTTTTTGAGTTTGTTTGAAGTGACCACTGTTTCCTACACACTTTCGCACACAAAGACGGCCAAGATGATGGCATAACCATGGCACACCCAACGCAAAGACCTCACCCTCCCTCCTCGCCATCTCTTGGTGGTCGAATCGAAGCTGCAATAAATAAAAGGCATCTCAGCCCCTTTTTTAAGCCCTCTTTCCCACAAAGAAGTCGCCATTCGGACTGGCCTTCCTTCTATAACTAATACGTTACATTGGTGTTGGTGCAGCTTGAGACTGACTGCTGCAGTTTGCGGGAATTCCGCTCTTGCTGTGCCTTTTCCTGGCTTTCCTTCGCTCTTCTTCGCCTGCTCTTAAGCTTTTCTCAGCTGAGGTTTGTTATTGTTTTTCTTGCCATTTTGCCGGCTGGCGGCCACATGAATGAATATGAATATGAGTCGCTCTCTTTCGCTCTCTCTTCACTTCTCTTCGCGTTCGTACAAACGTCGGCTCGAGTTTGAGAAGATTTCGCTTAACTTCGTGTTGTATCGAACATGTTTGAAGCTTTGTATGGTGAAGGGGTTCCCCGATAACCGGAAACGGAAATCGTATTTGGGCAAGTTCTAATGCCATGAGCAATTGCAATTATATGGCCAAAACGCCAATTGTTGTTGATACAACAACGACAGACAGAAAGAGAAAGAGAGAGACAGACAAGAAGGACTGAGGAGCTGCCATTAACCGTTAATGCAGGGACCGTAAATCGAATCGAAAAAGGAAGGTGTGTCACGCGGACTTATAAATAAAATTAACAACCAAAGTCAAGCGCGGGGGTAAACGCGAGGTTAAAGCGGAAATATTTGCGCGACTGCTACTCCTCGTTATTGCTCCTCCCTCTGCTGCTGTTGTTGCTGTAATTAATGGCAAACAATTACAAAAAAAAAGGAAACAAAATAAAGCAGACAACACACACTCAGCGGTCGAAAGACAAATGAACGAAGAAGAAAGCGTGGTGGAGGCCCCGAGTGGAATTACAAAATAAAATGCGAAGGAAGAGCAAGTTAAAAAGTGAATTACCTGATAAAGGACAAAACGCGCGATTTGAGGTGTGTTTGCCGACCAAACAACCCCCCTGCCCCCTTTTTCTCTTTAGCCCACTGTGACTCCACAGTCAATCCGTCCCGAGAACAATGCGTGTGTCGCGGGTTAAGCACCCGGTGCCCAGCATGGTGTCTCCACGGTGCACAGTGGAGTGCAAGTGCAGGAAATGTTATCAAAAAGTCTAAACAAAGATTTAGCATTAAGCAGGAAATGTCAAAATTGTTTTACGATACATTTTTCAAATAAAAAACCCAGATAGTGGAGATACAATATAACATCCGAAAGATAAAGTATAGGTTATAATCCCGCAACTGTGACATCTCATATCTCATTTCCATGTGTCTACAAAAAAAGTCGCCCTATAAATTATTGTCATTTTATATTTTAGTTTCAAACTTTGTTAGATCATCCCTTTTTCCTATTGTTCCACTGTGCCTATCCTTTCATTATTGGGCGCTCCTCACCCTTTCCCCCCATGTAACAGCAGCGGTCAGTGTCCAGCTGACTCGCTTAATTAATTACGCGATTGTATTTGTGACTAACTGCTTACGATTTCCTCTTTCCCGCCTCCCTCTTGGGCTCAAAATTCTGTGGTAATGCAATCGCTTGTTTTGCTTGCTGTGGTGGGGGGACTGCTAGGGGGGAAGGACATTGGCAGTGGGGGCAAGGACGCCGCGTCACTGGGGAGAAATTAATACCCACTTAAGCTGAACTGGACAGCCGTTGCTTCTTCGGCTGAAGATTCTTCTTTTTTCTTTTTTTTTTCCTTGTGCCCAGCTGTCGATTCTTCTTATTGCCAAAGGTGATTCACAATGCGCATAAATAAAGTGTTCTTCCAGGTATGGCGATTCCATTTTTACTTTGTTCTGACTTTACTCTCGTGAACACCTTATTTCGACACCTTCTTCTTATTTTCCTTTAATTCTGTGAGTCCTGCAATTATCCTAGCTTGGTTAAGGCCCCCACGTCAATTATTCAGTCACATTTTCCAAAAATTATGAAGTAAAAAGCGTTTTTATTACCGAAAATTACAATGTGCGAACGGAAAGAGGGGCGGCTTACGGCGCAGGGGTCATTGGCAGTCGCAGTGGAGGAGTACACTGAAGAAAAAATTATTTATTATTTTCTTAAACAATTATATAGATACCATAACACAACAAAAATTTCCCTTAAATTTTATCTTAGAAATTCTACGATTCTTTTTATCTTAGTAGTTATCCCTATTCTTTCTCTGTAATATTTCAAGAGGACCAACAGCAGGCGAGGGTCCCCCTTCGATTCCAGCTGTCCTTCGGTCAGTCTAGCTGCTTTTGGGATGGTTGGATAGTTGTGGGCCCGTCAGCAAATAAACACTCTTCCTCCGCCTCACCGCCGGAAAAGCGGACGGAGAAGCATAGCGGGAGGTTAATTTCATTAGAAATTCATAATTTTTCTGTTTTTGGGTTCAGTGCGCTTGGGGTCAAGAGGGGGCATGCGGGGGAACCCTGCCCGACTCTGTCGAAGGGCGTTGCTTGGACATGTGTAAATGTGGGCAATAAAAAATAAATTTAATATTTCCAGCGCGGCTGCTGTTGTTGTCCTGTTCGTGTGGTTGTTGCTGTGTTATTATTGTCGTAATTTGTTTATAACGGTATTTATGAAATGGTCACAAGTCAACGCGTTCCAGCAAAAAATAACAACAACAACAACTAAAGGACTTAGCAACCCCTGAACACGCACCCGGCTATCCCCATCCTGTGAGCCCCCTATCACCAATTATTCTTATTACGCCTATTACTACTTTTTTTAACCACTTTCCATTGTTGTTGCTGTTGGTATGGGTGTTAGAGGGTGTTCGAGGATCCTGGTTTTTCCCCCCGCCGTGTTTTCTGACCTTTTATGTTAATCGCATTTGGCTTGTAGCCCGGGATCAAGCTGGAAAGAGCCAGTAATTGATATGCGTCCTAATCATGCAATCCTTTGTGTCCTCCGTCCAACTCCTGAAGCTTCCACCCACTCGGCGGGGGAAGCACAACTTTGGTTTGCGGCTTGTTAGTTGTAGTTAGAAGAAGTAATTACAAGCATTGCTGCTGGGTTATGTTAAGGCAGAATGACGTCAGCCCTCAATTAATGATCGAGGAAAATGTCTGGAATTACCAAGCCATTTTTGGGTAATCAAGTGGTGAATCAGAATAATTAATGTGTGCAAAAATACGAGGGAAATATTGCAAGGGATTCTTTATATAGAAATTTAAGCTATTTTAGTTTTAGTTACTAGGAGAAGGCCACACTATCACAATTTATATTATGTATGGGCTCACTGGTCATATAAATAAGATTTTTATTTATTATTATTTATTTTCAATATCCTATATTTCCCTTAAAGCCTCAAAGGCCGACCCCTAAGAAGATCCCTTTAAGTATTCACTTCAGTCTGAGCTCTAATATTCCGTCTCAATAAACCCCTTAACCGTTTTAACCGAAATTCCACAATAAACTCAGCTTCAAACTGCGCCTCAGTTTCGGTCTCTCACACATATCTGGCATTTGCTGGCTAATTAATAAACTTTCACATATCTGATTTCGGAAATCTTTTCACTTGCAGCCGCTTGAATGGCTTGAAATCTAACCGAAAATCGTTTTATGTAAATTATCGAAACGAACGAGATGTCGAGGGAGACACAGAGAGAGAAATAAGTCGTAGATGAGTTGAGATGCCGTGAGGAACGATGTGGGGATTTTTCGTATAATTTATTGCATTTTGATAGTTAGAGTTTAATTACAGCATTTCACCCGGCGCATGTTCGCAGTGAAAGTGCAAGTGGAATACACACACACATACGCTTGGCGAAGACTACCGATCCCGGCTACAGATTCAATCTGAGCCTGCTGGGCAGCGGTTCACGTTTGACCTATCGCCGCCCAGGTAGAAACAGTTGCACTTTTGCCGCTGCTGATGGTCGTGACCCCTCTGGAAATCATAAAACAATAAATCTTTTTAATATCTCTCCTTGTTCTTGGACCCGAATTCTTTTGGCCTCTTTACTTATACTACTACTTCTTCGTATTATTTTTTTTCTGTTTCGTGGGCGTTCGTTTTCCTTTTCTTTTCATTTCTGGGAGAGTTTCTCACGTCCTTCGCCGGGCTCCGGGAAGGGGTGAGGGTGAGGCTGAGGTCAGCGAGCGGGGGCGTGGCCATTACTCAAGTTTGTGGATTTGAAGTAATAACTCAGTGCGTCATAAAAATTTTAATTGCTTTGGGTTTCTTCTGTTTCGCCTGCCTCCGCCGAGTGCGAAAGCAGTTCGGGTAATTAACATTAACCCAAAAATGTCCAAGAAACAAAGCCGGAACAATGCAAAGCACCCACAACAACATCGGCAACATCAGCAACAGCAACATGCCACGAACAATGAGGCAATAAAAATTGCAGCGCATAATTTTCCACCACCGAACCCTTTTTTTCTGAACGTTGTTATTGCTGGAAATTTCCACGCGTATCAGTAATTAGTTTGCTTATTGTTATTCTTTTTTTTTGGGCCTTTGGTTTGGGTGTAAAGTTTGGGGATGTTTGGCGGGTTTACTACTTTAATTACTGTTTGGTTTACCTTGTGGGTCTTGAATTTGGGCGAGAAAGGATATTGATAAACAAAGAAATATAATAAAATAGTTTAAATATAAAGAAAACACTTTTCCAGAAAGTATTGTAAATTCCTGGTCAAGTTAACTTTCTAAGGATACTAACTAATATTACCTAATTTATTATAATCGTGGGTTATATTTTTATTTTTACCCTACAAACTCTTGCCTCTAAAATACTGCGATCTTTGTTACTAACCCTTAATCACTGAACACCTTGCCTGGCTGGAATTTGGTCAAGACATTACCGCCTAGAACCAAGATATCTCCAGGATTTCATTTTGCGATATCAGGGCAGAGGCGGTCATGTCAAGCTGGAAATTTATACGTGGGATCAAAAGGGCCAAAATCAACAGCAATTGTTGCACTGCCCTCATGTGAGTGTGCGAGTGTGTGTGCCTTTGAGTGCTAAGTGGGTGCAATTAGACCGTTGACCGGCGGGAAGAACAGGTAACAGGTTTACCTGCAATCGAATTTGAGTTTCGTTTCCCCCAGCATTCTATTCTATTTCTATTTCTATTTCGGTTTCGGTCAATCTTCAGGGGCTTTGATCCTAATGCAACGAATTGAGCCACGCATCGAAAGGTGGCAATAAATTCTGATTGCAATTGACACTTTTATCGCAGGCTCAACGAATCGAGAAAAGGGAATTTAAACTAACTTCTAATGGTCAACTGTATTCTTGCCTTTTCTTGTTGCAGACGCACGGAGATCAGACTCAAGGTTGCAGCTGAAGGGAGCTGAGGTGTAGCCACTGCAGTCACATAAATTCAGGGGAATAAAACAATAGAAGGAGGTCCATCTGCAGCTGAAAGCTGAGTCGGCCGCAGCTCATCGAAATCTACCGAAACGCAGACGCTGCAAACATCAAGAGGCACTGCTACTGCGGCGGCATTAACCAGCAGCAACATGTGAGTACCACTCAAATTTCCATTAAGTGGACCGGGCAAATCAATTCGCTAATTGAATGCCGCGCAATTGAAAAGCTTCTTAATGTTGTTAAATGTGAACGAGTTGGCATCCCCCGAGGCGGGTCTCCTCGGGCACTATGTACTCCTTCAGTGCCCCTTCCTGGTTAACAACCTTAATAGAATCAAAGAGCGACGCAATATTACTTTTAATTTGGCGTAATTGTGGCGGTCTCAGGCTCCCCATACCGCCGAAACCCCACCCCGTGGTACCTCTAGTTGCTATACGGTCTCGGAATCTTCTCTCTGTGCATATGCACTGGGAAAAGTTCATTAATGGTTCTAAAAATATGTATTTTAGGGTATTTTTTAAGATAATTAATGAAGGCGTATACTCCAGGATATCTTTTAATAATAGGTTTCTTACTCAAAGTACCCCAGTTTTTTCTTTTAAGATTATAATATTCTTGCTATGATCTCTCAAAATCCAGTTAAAGCTTTAAATTTTCTCCAGGTGTATCCCCTCCTACCTCCCCCTTTACACATGTCTAGTTTTCCCCACAGATTTACTTGTGTCCGCGGCTCTATGGCAACAATACAAAAAATATAAATTCGAATTGGTCAAAGCAAACGCTACAAAAAAAAAAAAAACAAACAAGGAAGACCTCGGAGGGAGGATGGCCACCATAAAGGGTGTGGGTGGTGCAGGGGGCGGTGTGCCCCGGCAACGATGAAATCAATTAACCAAATGGCGCGAGTACTCGACCGCCGGCTGACTTTTGCATTGGTTAATAACCGCTTGCAAAAAAAAAAAAAAAATAAATAACAAAAAATACAGACAGCCAGCAAAAAAGATAGAGAATTGAAATCAAAATCAAAAATATCTCTAAAGGGGTACATTCACCCCCTCGTCTCTGTTCACCCACCACCTCAAAGCAAAAATATCCGCAGCCGAAAAATGTCTGCGAGGAGCTTCTCTTCAATTGTCTGCACTTGAGTTCAATTTCTTTGCCCGAAAAATGCTTTTAAAGCTCGCATGCAGAGCCGCCGAGCCGGGAATGGGGGAGATATTTTCGTCATAACTATAAATTTTATTGAGATTCAAATGGTCTGCGTACAAATTTAGACACAATTATTACTTACTTCAATGACGCCAAGCGGGGTCCAAGGGAATGAGGCAAGATTGTGAGCTCTAGCGGGGGAAAATCATTCCATGGGGTAGGTTTCAGCTCAAATAGCCTTTATTTGTGTCAAATATATTTTGGTGTTTCTCAAAATATTTGTTAGAAACTGGTTTAATATATACTGTAGATAAATCTTAGTGCTTGTGGTAAAGTTGAACCATTTAATGGATTTGATTAATTAATTTGTTTAACTTTTAAAAAAATATTCATTTTAATTAAAATATAACTAGAATTCTGATTTCCAGACTAGTCTTAAGATATTGTAAAAATCGTACAAAACTTGTGTTTTACAAATTACTGCAATTTATTTTAGCAAATTCCTAAAATAATTTCTCTTGAAGATCTTAAGCCCCAGCCTCCATAGCCTCCCACCTTTTCCACTTAATAGACAGTTCGTCAAATGACAATTACAACGACTTAATTACTTTTAATAAAGACGTCCGTATGTACAGCTCTTCATTAGCGATACGCGGACTTTTTTGCATAATGCCTCATTATGCTTAGCCCCCAGAAAAATAAAAAATATGGGAGGGTAGTTTCTGGGGGCGGAAGGCTGTAGGGGGTGCACGCCTTAATACATTCAAATTGAAAATTGATGAATTTTTCCGGTACCGAGGAGTCCGCCTGCCCGGTTCTCAAAACGAAATGCAGCTGGCCCCCCGGGGCCGAGAATCCATCGCTCTCGAGTATCAATTAGTGCGGGATTACCGAGGCGATCGGACGATCGAGCGATCTATCGATCTATTTACCGATCGCCAACAATCAATGGCAATTGCTGCCGAAGGGAAATTACTAATAATAATGACTTTAATTGAATATTGCGCACTTCATTCACTTCGGCGTTCTAAATTTGAATCCAGAACGAAAGGGGGGCACCGAGCACATCACAGCACAGCGCATATTATCCATTATAAACTTCCAATCGACCATAAACACTTGGGAGCTGCGAGCTGCGAGGAGGGATCGATCCGTGGCATTGTCACAGCGCTTATATTTGGAAACGCCGGGTAATGAAGTTCGCCGAGTACTCACTCAGCTCGGTTCCCGCCTCCCCAGCGAACGATTCAAGCATGAAAGCAATTTTTAATTTATTTTGGTTGAGCGATTCACTTTTTTCCTAAAATTATGACATAATAACAGCAGAAGCGCCACACTTGGGATTTTTATTTTTTAATTTGAAACAATTTTTACTATAATAAGTCAAGGGAGAGTATTACAGTAATAACTTGTATTCAGTTTATAATTAAAAATTTACATTTAACAATATTTTTAGTAATTATAAATCATTCATAAATTTCAACCCGGAGACAATTAACAGATTTATGGAACCCTTGTATAGTGTATCTAAAAAAATAAAATAAATTTCCAACTTAATTTCTAAATATTCTAGTATTCCAATAAGACTTTTATTTTTATGGAATATTTGCACACGAAGTTTTTAGATTTTCATCAAATGATTAAGAATTTTTCCAAGTGCAGAGCAGCGAACCACCTAATAATGTCATATGAAAATTTACGAGTACCGAACCCGAGATCCCAAAAAGCCAACCAGCCGGGAGGAGGGGAGCAGGAAATCAGGGGGCATCAGGGGAGCTGAGCAAAATGAACACCTCGACGGCGACGACAACAGTGTGGGAAAAGTATATTTGGATGCCGCTGGCAAACACCTTCCGCTTCAGAAATCAGCGGTGTGCTGCGATGTGGCATGTGTGTTCGATTACATCGATAGCTGGAGAGCTGAGAGCTGAGAGCTGCGGCGAGGACCCGCGGCACTGACCAGTTGTCAGTCGGTTAATGTTATAATTAACCCGCTGGTCACATCAATCGATATCCCCCGGCAGTTGACCCCCGAACGCAATCAAAGCCGCTCGGCCAGATTATCCCGGCTGGACTCGAAAATCGGATTGACACTTTGTGAGGCAACGAGAATAGATTGTGTGTGTGTCGATAAGTCAAAGCCAAGAGCGTTTCTAAATATTTGAGGTTTCATAAGGAATTTAATATGCATTAAAAGGAGCCCAGAATATTAGTTAAATTTATAATAAAGTGTTTGTATCTTAACTATTAGTGAACCCATATAGTTGGCAACCCACAAGATATTTCTGGAATATGAAGCCAAACTAGTTTTTTTAATTCGCTCTAACCGAGATACTTTTGTTTTAGAAACTGTACCTACAGTTATGGAACTCAAAAAAGAGTCCAAAGGCTTTAATTGATTTAAATTTCGGGTGTCCAAACAATTAAGATGAAATACCGTGGGCGAGAGAGATGGACTAAGTATGTAAACACGATCATTAAATAAAACATTGAAAACGAACAAGAAACGAAACAATAAAACGCACAGATACACCGGCCAGATACAGATACACCGGTACAGATACAGATACAGATACAAATGCAGAGAGCGAGGCGACGCGACGAAGCGAGAGGCAAATAGAAAAATAGAAAACCGAGGAGAGGAAAAGGAAACAAGTTAACCAATGAAATAAACGCAAATTTAATGACAACAAGCGCGCCACGCACAACTTGGCCAATACGCGTTTTCCATTGTGCCACAATATGGCCCAAAGTAGAAGAGGCAGAAGCCGCCTTACAACGCGAGATCGAATGGGTTAAGAGTTAAGAGGCAAAAACAAATGCCCGAAAACGAAAACTACAAACCACACAAACTACAAAATGGAATACATAATACAAATAAAACTCCGCCGAATAGTGAACAATGAATTAAATGTTATAAGATGTATCTGTATCTGAGCGATCCACTGGCTGTGATCTCTCCTACTTTGACTCGTTTTTGTTTTGGTTGTTTTTTTTTTCTTCGTCGTTTTTTATTGCTTTTCAATACCGAAAGTTGGCGGGCATACCAGAGGAAAATTAATGCCAGTATATGCGGTGTATCTGCTAGATACGTATATACATTCTTAGGTCCATTGTTGCTTTCTCTTTGTGTTAATTGTATTCGAATAATGATGATGCCTGGCCCGGCTTGTCGGTCGCTAGTTGGCCTGCATCTTGTATCTGTCCCTGGCTCTCTCAGCCCCAGCTTCAGTTCGGACTCGGACTCTGGCTAATTTAATTTATGGCCAGTTTATGTAAATCTCAAATACCATTTAGTTTGTCTCTTCCCCGGCCCGGCACTGCTCACCCTTTTTTCGACCGCTGCCCGATCAATTTCTGTCTCTGTATCTCTAATTTCGACTTCTACGCTTCGGTTTTTAAGTTCTTTTTTAATATTAACCATTTTTATTGTAGACGACAGTTCATTGACATTATGTATCTGGCGGTGTATCTATCCATATCTATCAGTATGTCTGTCTGTCTGTCTGTCTGTCTGTCTGACTGTCTCGTGTGTGCGTTGGCCAAAAGAAAGTTGAAAACTCTTTGGAGTGACGGCATCTACGACTCAGTTTTGTGGCATTTGCATAAATTTTGGCCACACATTTCTTGGCCATGCGAAACTACAAACTGGCAAACTCTGGGGCCACTATCTACCAACAACAGCAGCACCTAACCCCGGGCTAATTGCGGCCCATTGAGATGGCTATCTGCGGACTATAGTGGACTCGCCCCATTAAGAGAGCCATTTCAGTAAAGTTGGAAATTAATTAGGACAGGTTGCTCCAAATAGTGGGTGCCAATAGAGACGCATTGCAGTCCGCTGTCTGCTCCTATATCGGAGCCGGGCGATCCATGAGTAATGGTCTCACGCATCTGACGGATGGAAACCCCTCAATTTTAGAGGCCATTTCAGGTTTAAGTTGCGATTGCGCCCGCGATTATTGCGCTTCAAAATTTGGCTTTGGTTTAGTTTTGTTTTTTATTTGTTTATGTCTCTGTCTTTGGCATTTTTTTTATTTGCTCATTTAATTTCTGAATTTCTGAAATTACTCAATTAGTTTAATTAGCAGCTGGCTTCGAATGCCCCCCAAAGTCTATCCCTGAAATGGATCGCAGATTTGTCTAAGCCGTGCACTGAAAAAATAAATTAAGCTGGAGGTAAATAAATCACAGAATAATTTAGAGTAACAATGTTCTTTAAAGATGTCTTGTTTTCAGTTTAAAATACTCTTACTTTGTATTGAGTTTACATTGTTCAACAAATATCTGATCATTGTAAGTTGAGTTTGATAATTTCTATTCCTAATTTTAAGATGCCTAGAGCCCTAGATCCCCTGCTCTCACCTTGATTGATTTTTGCGTGTAATTTAATGAATTAGCAAGTGGGAGACTCCCCTCTGAGGTTTTTCTCTGATATAGTTTGGCCTCTCATCTGCATCTAGTCAAGACGACGTCAAAGTCAAAGGCGACTTTGGCGACGGTCATTTGTCAAAATCATTAATGCAATTACGCGTTCAGACTGCGACTGAGAATGAGTCTGCGACCGAGGGCTGTCTTCGCTGGCCTGCTAATTATTTTGAATTATTCAATTTCATGTCTCAATTTAAATTCTCGGAGGCAATTAGGAAAAGTCGAAGCTGCGAGTTCCATCTCAGTTCTCTTATCGTTTTAGTTTTTCTTTTTTTTTTTTTTTTCTCCTCTGCCATTGAGTGGCACTTTGAAGCGATGATATCGTATCGAGTGGGGGCGGCCAGAGAAAAAAGTAGGATTCGATCCAGAAATGCAAATGAGTGTATGTGCGGCGCACGAAAATAAAACCATTTAAATAATTGAAAATCGAACAGCAGAAAAACACAACAGAACAGGAGGATATACGATGATGAATAATAAGGAAAATGGAGATAGAAACGCATGCAAATTTCCAATTCTAAACAAAATGGTGTCCAACAAACTAAATTCCAACTATGACGTCCAAAAAACAAGCATTAGCCTGTGTCGGTGTGTATGCTAATGTGTACATCTGCTTTTGAAATGGCACCGTGAGGGCAATTTAATTGAAAATCGTCGGAGAAATACCTAAAACAGAAAAACACAAAGAGTCAATAGGCAACACAATGGTTCTGCAATGAAACTAAAAACTAAAATTGTTTCAATACTCACAAAGGCACTATTATTATTTGTCAAGCAAGCAATTAGTTTTACTTTGGCCCATAATATTTTTTAATACAAAACACTCACGAATCACGACGGCACCTCTACAAATCGTTGGATAGACATAGAAAACATAGATACATACGCCTTCTCTCTGTGTGTGTGGGTTTTGGTCGGCAAATGCGTGTTAGATTTGCTGATGTGCAAAATCTAATTAATTATTTCATTAAAAATGGCATTTTATTGACATTCTAATTTGGATTTTTAGAATATTTCGCTCCAGAATGGTATGTACATATACAAACCCATGCAATTCCTATGTACGGATGCTATATATGTGTGCTTAGCAGCCGCCTCCCCGCATTCATCGTGTGGCGTCGGCCTGGTCAACACGGCGGATGAGCGATTTTAATTGGTTTTTAACTAATTTGCTTGCATTCAGCGAGGGTCACTCCTCTATCCTCTCACTGATCCTACTCCTTTCCCAAAACTAAATAAGAGCCTAGCATGGGTTTTAGGGTGTAGTGGGCCGTGATAAAATTGCATTGTTGATACTGCTGCCATATAATTCGATTTGACATTTTGCACCGCGACAATGGACGAAATATAATCGAGATTTTCCTCCGAGTATTTGCATTTAAAATTCAAATCACATTTACCATTGGATAGCTATAATTTTGTAGTTCGATTTTACCATCCTTAACACCCCGAAAAATGGTCCCATCCTAAAGCCATTTGAGTCAATTTCCTGATTTCATATTTATGCGTGAATTTTGTTTATGACTTCCCTGTCACTTTGTCCCTGTACAAAAAGGATACGCACACGCCTTACGATATGAAGTCATAAACGATACACATATAACTGTAAAAATAATGAGAGAAACAACAAAAAGGGCGACGCACACACAAAAGGAGCAGCCACAGCTACTTGTACCTCGGACTTTGTGTACATTTGATGATTCTCCCACTGACAGCTAAAATGCAAATCGTAAAAATAACAATCATCATCATAACGCGCCTGCCCTCGTTCCTTCGAATCCTAGTTAGACTACGAACCTATGGGTTGGATAGATAGATGGATGGTTGGATGGAGGGTACATGTCAGAAAAGGCACAGATATGAGGGTTGTACGAAGTGCTGTGGAGGGGTAAAGTATTTGCCAAGGAACTTAGTTCACTTGCCAAGGCGCCGTATCAATTTACCAAAAATAACAAGTGACGAAGCTAGAGTTATTAGAGCTTAATTTTACCCTGTAATCTGGGGAGGACTACTGAAAAGGGTTGCTTAGAATAAGCGAAAGTTAGCTTTTTCTTAATTGCTTTTAGAAATAATTTGGTTTTCTCAATGTTAAGCAAAGGTTAATTGATAATAGGTGCTACATATAAAGCGCATAAAATGTACCTTCTTCATTTAATCAAAGAGTAAAAGAACTATATTAATACAGTTTACTCCACTACAGCTTTCACAAGAATATATTTTGTGTTAGATGAAAGTTGATCTGTCCGAGAAATGTTAGATTTATTTCAAATAAAATTCCGATAAACACCGAATGATAATGAAATACAGAAAGTTCATATTTCAATGTGATTTTTAAAAGTTAGTAGTAGTTGTAGGATAATATTATTTTTAAAAACTCCTAGGTTCCCAATAAAAATTACGATTCCTCTATGTTTTAACCCGTGGCAGAGCATTCTCTCATTTCAATATACCCTTCGGGACGAAAACTTTTTTGGGGGCGTACAAATAGTTAGTACAAATTTGATTGTGCCCATGGCCAACAGGAGTTGTTGCTGCCATTTCCGCAGCTCTAGATACCAACGCGTGTTTGTTCAGTTACATATATAGCCCAGTATAGTATGTGGATCGTTATATAACATATATATTTCAGTGTGTGTTTGCAGATGATTTTATGTATGTGTGTTGTTGTTTAGTAATTCGTTTTTTATTTACCATTATCATTTACATTTATTTGTTATTATGTTACGCTCAACTCCCGCCCCAGGACATGGCCCACCACACCCTTCGCGGGTATCCTTTCAATTGCGCACAAACACAGAAAGATAGAGAAGCGTGTTTTGGCCTTTTTTGGACTCTGTTTTTGTTGGACGCAAATTTTGAAATGTTTTGTTTTTAGGCAGTTTTGCCATTTGCCACTGCTGCCATTTGAAAGTTGAACATTTGAAGTGTGGCATGCAGAATGCAATTGCGTTGTTGCACATCCCCACACACATCCTGCTGATTACATTTGAAAAGCGTATTTGTTGGTGCTTTTTTCGTGCCCTCCGCCTCTTTTCATTTACATATTTTTCGGTTACCAAGCCGGAAACTATCTGTTGTTTTATTTCGTTGTGTCTTGGCCGGGTTAGTTATTGTACCCTCCCCCTGAATTTATGCGATGTGCGAGGCGAGGCGAGGCGAATGTTTGTTCAATAAACGAAATAATTGCCAGCAAATGTGTTATGATGAAATTGTTTTGGGTTACTTCATAAATTAGCGCAAACAAATGCACGCAGCCCGGCGAAGTGCAAAGGCAAAGGGATTCCATGGATATGGTTTGCGAGTAACTGTGCGTATATCAACTATAACTACCTAATGGGCCTTACTACATTTCCCATGAAAAAATGGGTTTACTTGGCAGGGTTTTAGGGGAACAAACTTCCCTGTTTTATGGAGCTTCTTGGAATTTTTAT
Organism: Drosophila lini; assembly: GCA_018905715.1. Taxonomy (NCBI): domain Eukaryota; kingdom Metazoa; phylum Arthropoda; class Insecta; order Diptera; family Drosophilidae; genus Drosophila; species Drosophila lini. Next base: position 10,951 of record JAEIIL010000263.1, on the reverse strand, counting down.
TCATGTAATTTCTAAGGAAAATAAACAGGTGTCGCAGGGTATATTATGGTATATTAATAATATGGTAAATCAACAGACTAAACCTCATCTAAAAAACCTTTCTTAAAACCCGTATCATTATTTCTTATTGTCTAAGTTAAATTTAAATTTAGTTCAATACTCTTATCTGGTATATCCAAACCGATTACTTTATAATTAAGGTCAATTACTCCGAAATAAATCCATTCGAAATTCCCCAACTACACGTGTAGTTCAATTTCCCAACCAACTCTCCGTTCACTCATTACAAAACTCACCCTTACCTTGCCTGGTAATTCCGTAGTTACCAATTAAATGTGTGCACTGCTGACCAGCCTCCTTCGATTGTCTTAGTCACGGCCAAAAGTGATGGCCATAATCGAGTTTAAAATGCGCCATCATTAATCAACAGACACCCGTGAGTCAGAGCCTTAGAGAGAGTGAGTAACTGAACGAGTACGAGTGCCCATGAGCATGATTTTCGAACGGAATTCCACATGAACCATGGAGAATTTGTACCAACCTGCAACTGCAGGCGCCAATTGCAGGCAGAGGAATTGGTGGGAAGTGAAAAAGTATTAAATGGAATGGGCAGTTCCGCCCTCTCCGAATTCGATCTCAGAGATTGTAATCCGAATCTCCATAGCGAGCGCGCGTAATCCAAGACCAGAGATGAATGCGTTTATAAATATTTTGATGGCGGTACATCGATCAGGTTGACGGCCGGGAGGAGAGCAGAGCACATAGAAGATGGATGGTTACCTCTTCTAATGATCTTGTACCATTATTTTGTTTGGGGCACTCGAAAAATCTATTTGAAATTGTGGTTGGAAATACATTTGATCGATTATTTATCGATAATATTTTTGTTTTTTTTTTTGTATGTTTTTGGAAGTTTGTCAATAAAAGAACTAGGATTAAAATATTATAAATAATTTTATCAACGAAATCTATATTAAATCGATATCTATATCTTTCTAGAAATCGTCAAATTAAAATTCCTTTAACATAAATATCCATCAGAGATTCTATTTAAATATACATATTGTAATTTAGTCGATTAATTATCGATACAATAAATATTTTAGAAATGCTATGTACAATTTTCATGATAAAATTTCTTCAACTTAAAATATTCCTTGCAAAAAGTCTTTAAGAAATCATACAAGCTTCGGAAAGTGTTCACTATTTTTCTTCAAGTGTATGTCAAAGATCTCAGGAGTGGCGGGCAACTTCAGCTCCATTGTTTTGTGGCTTGTAAACGGTTAAATTAAATTGATTTGCGTCTAATGCCCCCGACAAGTGGCCCGCTCTCGGTGGCTGGCTTCGGTGGTTCGGTGGGTTCCCTGGGCTTCGTGGGCTCCGCTCGTGTAATTAATGGTTTCATTAGACCAACCGCGGATCCAGCGGCAGTCGGCAGCGTCCCGGTCCCGCTGCTTATGTATGAATAATTGGTAATAATATTTAATGATTGGCCCACCTGCCCGAGCAATTGTATATTTGGATTTGAGCCGAACCCAAGACTGAACTCGATTTCTGTTTCTCTCTTTTTTCCCCCTTGCAGCGCTTTCCAGCATTTCTAGCTCCGTCCATGGGCGCCGCGGCTAACAGGGTCCGGTGAAAATGGACAAAGGCCGTGCGAGGTTGCCGCCGAATTAGCAGAGACGAAGCCGGAAAATCCAGCACAAATATTTGCCAAGTTCCCGCAGAAGAAAGGAGAACGAGGAGGAAACACACAAAGCCCAAGCAAACAGAAGGGCAAGCAGCTGGAGAAGCCTTTGACAATAGCCAAGGAATTAGCCACAAAGGAGCAGCGTACGCGGGTCCATTAAGACAGCCCCATCATCAGACCACAGAGATAGATCCCATCCCGGCTAGACTCTGGTCGTGGTCCACTTAAATGACCGAGTCCACCCAGCTGCAGACGGCGGAGAACAACAACGCGGGCGTGGTGAAAATGGAGCCCCCGCCGCCGGCGACCTCCTCCGCCGCCGCCGCCGCTGCCCACGCTTTATCCTCGCTCTCTTCGCTCTCGATGGCGGCCACCGGCTCCTCCCTTTCGCCGGCCACGCCTCCACCCTCCCTGAACCTGTCACAAGCGCAGCACCAGCAGCATTATGCCCTCAAGTGGAACGACTTCCAGAGCTCGATCCTCAGCTCGTTCCGGCATCTGCGCGATGAGGAGGACTTCGTGGACGTGACGCTGGCCTGCGACGAGCGTTCCTTCACCGCCCACAAGGTGGTCCTCAGTGCCTGCAGCCCCTACTTCCGGCGGCTGCTCAAGGCCAATCCCTGCGAGCATCCGATCGTCATACTGCGCGATGTGCGCTGCGACGATGTTGAGAATCTGTTGAGGTATGTAAATTAACTATAACTTTTAATTTAGGTATTATAATTTATTTATTATTTTTAAACTATATTTCTTTAGCTTTATGTACAATGGCGAGGTGAATGTAAGCCACGAACAGTTGCCCGATTTCTTGAAAACCGCTCACCTGCTGCAGATACGCGGCTTGGCGGATGTCAATGGCGGTTATCCCTACTCCAAGGCTCTGTCTGCTGCGCTAAGTCACAGCAACAACAACAATAGCAGTGGCAACAGCAGCAGCCTCAGTCACAACAATAACAACAACCTGGCTGAGAGCAGTAACCACAACAAACTCAACAGCTACTTAACGCCCAATCAAACGAGCGTCACTAGCAATAATAATACTAGCAACAGCCACAGCAGCAGCAGCAACAACACCAGCAGCAACAACAATAATAACAATAATAATAATACTAGCGGATCCCTAAACAGCAGCCTGAACTCACCGTTCAGCACGCCGCAAGTGCCGCCGCCAGTTACCGCCTCGAGTGCCGCCGCAGCCGCAGCAGCAGCTGCATCGCTAACTGCCGCAGTGGCCGCAGCAGCCGCTGCAACAGCCAGCGCAGCCAGCAGCAGCAACAGCGGAGGCAGCAGCTCCGGCGGACAGAGCGGAGGTGCCAGTGGCACGCCAGCAATCCAGGAGCTAAAGGCATCGTCGGCAGCGTCGCCCGTAAGAACAACCAATCCCAATCCCAGCAAAGTAAAGTGTGCAGTTCCAAGCGCTTGCACTTGACTTGGTTTAAGTCCTTCATTCTCGACTAACTCCGGGATGAATTTTCTATTCTTTTTGCTCTTTCACAGGCCAGCAGCAACCACTGGGACCTGGGCGAGATGGAGGGCAGCCGGAAGAGCCACCTGACGCCGCCACCACAGAAGCGCATCAAGAGCGCCGACTTGTTCCGCGCCCAGCACGGCATCAGCCCAGAGCGACTACTCATCGATCGTGACTTTCCGGTGGCTGGACAGCATCCGCTCACCCGGAATCGCAGTGGTCGAGACACGTCCAAGGATCGGGAGCGGAACATGGAGCTAAGGGAATCTCTGCTGGGACAGGCGCTGGAGAACAGCAATGGACAGCAGGCCAGTCAGGTGAGTTCAGATAACTTTAACTTCTGTATCTAATTTTCTTGAGAAAATAACCCTGGCAACCGTGACATGTATTTGGTATGTTTTTCGATATATCAATTGTTTTTCTTTTTTATTATCCTTTTCCCAGAAGCACGATCTCGGTCAGAGCGCGGGCGAGGACTCGAACAGCAGTGATACGGAGCCCTCGGATCGGGGCGATGGTCAGCACGATGGAACCCTCGACGGCATCGACAATCAGCGCTCCCACTCGTTCCCCAATGCATTCCTTGGCCTGCAGGGTATTCCCGGACTCCTGCCAGGACCCTCTGGCATCGGCAGTGATTTCGGTAAGTCCAAATTGCGATTACAACTTCCGAAATATATCGATTTAAAGCTTGTCATTCGTTTACACTTAATTATATGGAACCAAAATTGAATATTTGCCTCTTGAGTATGATTTCAAAATCGATTGGATAAAGAAAGTAAAGAAAACAAAAATATTACGTATATGATTTGCATTTTGCCAGATAATTAGTAACTAACTGTCGATTTATCGATAAACAATTAGGGTCCAAGCACAATGAAAACCGAAACAAATTGGCATAACAAATGAAATCAGATATATTTAAGACATGTAAGATAAGGCAAAGAAAAAATTCTTAAAAAAACAACATCATTGGCACTCTATTCTAAAAATGTAAAGAAATGTTATCGATAATCGAAAATTTGCTTGTTGTATTTGATTTATGAAAGAAAAGAAACAAAATATTTTGTATATGATTTGCATTCATAGATTTATTGAAAGTGACTAACTATTATAAACAATAAGCCGATAAAAAGTCTCTTAAATTAAACGATATTAAGAAATGATTATGATTATTATGATTATTTCGATTTATCGGCTTGTGTTAAATCTATTGCATTTAATTGTCATGTGTATCAAATACTTTTACAAATATCATCTTAAGCCGTAGTATTAGTCTTTAGTCCTTAAGCAGTGCAGTGAAACTCACATATAATGACCCTTTAGTGAAAGTAAACAAACCTAATTTGTCCCGATGTTCGATGCTCCTAACGAGCTGACCAGCCCATATGGAAGGCAATCATTAGGCCCATAACCCACTAAGAACCTTTAGAACCTGGACCAGAGATCCCATCCAAATCCCATTCCCAATCCCGGCCAGAGTGCCAAGAAATATGCGCGGAGCACGTGTCGCATTATGGATATGGATATGCGGCGACTGTTGGCCGTGTGATTATAAACACATTCGGCTTGGGTACAACGTAATGTCCGGCCATTCACGTATGTGCAAATGTTCTACGTAACGGACAACAAAAAATGATTATTGCCATTACCAAACACTATTGCTATCGATATAACTACGGCCATTGCTATTGCTATTACGGTTATTGTGATTATGATTACCATTCGATTGGCGAGCGGAAGGATAATACGTGCACTTCAAGAAAATTGTGCCTTGAAGAGGGATACTTGAAAGGGGGTTGGATGGAAGATAGTTGGGTATTTATTTGAACTATTTAATTTTTACATAATTAAATTAGGCTATTTTCGAGGATATTTTATTCCTTGAAGAGATTACAGTTGTTACATTTCTTATTATATTTTAAAAAAATATTTCAACACTTCGCATGCCTTAAATGCATTTTTTTAATAGTCACTTTCTTTTATCAGTGTAAGAAAAAGCGTTACAAATATGATTTGACCAGATCCTTATTCCTGCCTCCGTTTTTTTCGGCTTGTTTGTGCTGTTAAGCACATGACACGCACTTTGTTCGATGTCGCAAATGTCGCATTTAACGCGCATTAAAATGATAATAGCCTCGGCTTCCGTCTCAGACGGCCATCCTTGAACGGACTCCTGGTAGGATTCCTAAGCCCGGGAGTGCCGTTTAATATTCAGGGCACATAGATCATTGCAACAAATGTTGGCCAGCACTTGGTCAGTTTAGTGAGACAGGCTGCCGGTGGGGCTAGAGCGAAGAAATCAAATTTAATAAAGCATAAACATTCAATAAGCTTCGGGACGAGCCAAAGTCATTTGAAATTCCGAGCAGTTACGGGCCCAAAAGGAAAAGCGAGGGCGGTGCCGGTCCTGGGACTGTTTCTTGGCCATTTGGAAATCCGAATCGAAAATATTAACGGCCCGAGCAAAAAGGATAAACTTTTGCGCAATGATAAAAATGATAAGTTTTTTTTTCCTGCCTTCTGTTTTCCGTGCCATGCCCGCCCACAGCCCCCCCGAAAAAAGGGCGACACTCGAGACACACACACACACTCCACACATATTTAGATTTTATTTCGTTTTATTGCTTTTTTGTGCATTCGATTTATTTGGTGGGCATTGGCAATGGCCGAAAACGGACTTGGAAATTGCGCACATGTGTGCGCAAGGACTTCAGAGCTGAGTCCTGTCCGCCCCTCGCCTCCCCTGTCCCCAGTAATATGAGTTGGGTTTGCATTTTAATATATTTACTTGGTCCTCGCTCTCCGCTGCCCGCTGCCCTCTGGAACGCCCCCACAAATGTCACACACTCGCAATCAGATGCGGGCCCAAAAACTACAAAAGACGAACGAGAAAAGAAGAAAAAGTTTACTTTGCAGAAATCCATTGCAGAAACATTTATAAAGTGGCCCCGGCCAGGCCAAAGCCAGGGACCTAGCCCCCAAATTGTCTTCGAGTAGCAGGCGGCATAAAAAGGACTAGAATAACAGGAGAAAATGTGCAGTGAAAGAAATTGAATTGAGTTTCATGTTATTTTATTTTATATTCAAAGGATAGTTTTATATGACAAAAAGAAAGGGGATGACTCTAAATGGAAGGTAAAGAAACCCAATAAATATGAACTTAAAAAAATAATCTTTCCTTCCTCTACTCTAACCAGTTGGGAATTATAGTTTCCTTAAAACAATATTCTACATTCCTAATAGAGAAAATGTGATATAAGTTTTTCCCAACCAAGTTATGCAAGAGTAGCTACCTACTTTTTCTCTCTGTGCCCTCAAAGAACTGTGGAGAAGAAAGCAGGACAGCGCAAAGCTGGACCGACCCTTGCTAGGAGGCGGCGTCTTCGCTGTCGTTGCCGAGGACATTTTAAAATGAAAATGATAGCAGCGAGACAAAAAAGAAAGCGGACAGCCAGGCCGGCGGCTGCGGTGTCCTCGTCGTCGTCAGGTGGGTGGTTCTGGGCTTCAGTTTCTGTAGAGGATTGGGTGGTGGCCCAAACATTGACAGCAAATAAATGGCAGCCAAAATAATAACAGCAAAGGGGTGGCGCATGTGTGTTTGCTTGTGTGTGACAGGGGGAGAGACACGTAAGATAGCTTACTTCAAATCAGGAAAATCTTTAGCCCAAGAAAAAGAAATTTCCTGGCAGCTGGCGAGGTGCGAATACTGCTGCAGTCGGCGCCGCCAGGCGTGGGCGAAGCTAAAAATGCAAACAAACGGAATCAAAGGGCTGGAATCGCTGACATATGAGGCCAGTGGCTCATTTCTTGGCCAAAACCAAATGCAAAAGTTTGCGGAAGTCGAGGCGTGGCAGGACGAAGGACGAAGGAGGGCGGAATCGAACTTGGCTGGACCAACTGGCGCTGTCTGCTGCTGGGAAGCTAATGCGCAAAGTTTCTTTCCATTTCGGTTTGGTTGGTCTTTGCTGGGTTCTATTTGCCAGCTGCTCACAAACTGCATTTGTTTTTGTGCCTTCTGTCCATCTTATGCCATTTCCATGGACTGCATTGCTTAGCTCAAAAAAAAAGAAAGTATTATTTATTTGAAAAACATTGCCACCACGGGAAGTCTGATTAAATCGGTTGCCCCGTATCTGTCATTACTTGCCTTGATGGCCTGAAAAATGTATTTAGTTTTTGGTGAGTCACTTTTGGGGCTGAGATTTCTTGAAATTAAATAACAAAGGTTCCTTGGAAGAGTTAAATTTGTTATAAAATCAATAGAAAAATAGATGTTAATCTTAAAATATTTAAAAACTAGATGAAGCTTTTCTAAAATAGATTTTAGCTTTTCTTTTTAGGATTGGGACTAGGATTTCCATTTTCCCAGATCCCCGTAGATCGATAAGATCTCTTCTGTCAAGTGCATCCTTTTGCCTTTAATTACATTCCAGTGACTTTGGCATATTTGCCGACTCAAAGTGTGTGTGTGGCCACGAAGGGATTACAATCTGTGTCGAAGATAATGGCTGCTAAGACCCAGCAATAGAGACATTTAATGACGTACGCTCCCAGGACTCTGGCTCACTCCTTCCCTTCGTCTTTGGGAGCTGCGTGAAATGCGTAAAATTAGCAGCCGGCAGTCGAGGCAATAAGCATGCGAGAAACATTATTTTCCTGGCCAAACAAAACGCACCCAAAACTAAACAGGGCTTACCGCCCCCCGAAAGGTGCGTGCCGGCTCCCCCTTCTCACCCATGTACGCATACATACAGAAGTCGGGGAAAGGGAGCTCCATTTGTTGGCGTGTTTGCATTTAATAAATTCGATTAACAACGGAATAAATACGCTTAAATGCGGAAAATAATGAAAACTAACGAAAAGCGTTTTGTTAGCCAGCCAAGCCGCCCTTTGTCGGCGTCGCCTGGGCGCCGCTTTCATTCCATCCGGCATTCAATCATTCATTCCATTCAGTTATTCATTTTACGAGCTGTGTTATTATTGTAAATATGTGTGTGTGTGTGGGTTGTTGCTGTAACAAATACAAATACATTACGTGAATAAACGCACCCATTATTTCATTTCATCAAGAACCATTAACGCCAACACGCCGCCGTTGAACACACTTACATGGTGTGTGTCTGTGTGTGAGAGGAGTCCTGTCCTGTCCTGTTTTAGTCCTGTGGCAGCTCACCGCGCCTAGTGTGGCCAGCCTCAGCACCGGCTCCTCGCTCACTGCCTTCCTTCCAGCTGCTGCAAATGAGCGAAGGACATGAAAATGTTCAAGTAGACACACACACTCCGGTTCGCACTCGCACTCGCATGTTGTGGGGGCGCAAAACTTTTTCAGGATAATGAGTAAAATGATTGGAAATACATTTGCAGTGCGTGCGTCTATCGCATGTATCTGTATCTGTAGCTGTAGCTGTATCCCAGTATCCCTGTATCCTGGTCCAGCGGCAATCGTTTAATGTATCCGTGTCCAGGACACTGTTATGTCATCGCCAAGTTGGCAACTAAAATAAGTGCGGGAAAAAGGTTGATGATCTCCGGCCAAGGCTTTCATAGGTTTAAGATACTAGAGGATATGTTTTTTTTCCTAAATAAATATTATTTCTAGAAAGTTATCCTACAAATATAGAAATATTTATATATTTTTTTAAAGAAATTATATTAACAGAAGCAGAAAATCTATTTGCAGTCTCAACATTAATACCAATTATTCCACAAAGCTAAGTTTTCAAAAGAGCTAGTTTTTTTTGGGAACAAAGTTCGTTCTGTAAAGTACAGAGTAAAGTATTGTGCTTTTTTATTTTGTATTTTCTTTTATTCGATTACCTTAATACTTTTCCTGAAACAGAGGCAGAAAATCAAGTTCCATTGTGAACTTCAAAACCAATTATTCCACAAAGCTAAGCATTTTAAAAAAGTTCGTTTTGTTGGAAACAAAGCTCGTTTTTTGTAATCCAGATATTGTATTGGCTTAGTTTTTTTACTTTATATTTTCTAATATTCTTTTTCCTTAATAATTTTCCTGAAACAATGCTGGAATATAGAGATAGCTAAAATTTTAATTGAAAAGGGTCGATGCATTGAGCAACGAGTACTGCTGTGCTATAGATTCTCTGTCCAAAAGAATTTACTTTTCGCAAACTATACTCCATTCAGTGGCCTGTCTTAAATTGTTGCAGATAATTTTCAAATATACATATATGCTTTATATAGATATTTTTAGGGAGGCCACGCCCCGGCTTCGAAAACTAAACAAAACAAAAATGTTATCAAATTAATTTCAAAAACTCCATCTGCTGCACGTCACACTCAAGTGAGTGTTGGTGAATGGACACGGACATGGACATACGGGGAAGGCGGGTGTGTGTGTGCGTAGGAGTATATAAGTTGGGTATCCCCTTGGCCTATGCGAGGATACAGGATATGCGGCAGGAGACTGGGCAACAAAGTGGCAAAAGTGCCGGGAACGGAGACACTTTCGGGCGCACACACACGGACGCGGACAAGGAGACGGGATGGATTGGGGGATGGACCGAAAACGAAACCGAAACTAAAAACTTTTGAGTTAAATTCCAGCTCTAATGTTTATGTAGATGAGGGATTATGTCATTGTGCGCCCCACACAAGCACTCGGGCAAAAGGAAAAGCCCAGGACCAGAAAACCCGGACGAAGGACCACGGACAGCGGACAACGGACAGGTTTCCACACATGAGGAATGGGGGCAGGGATGGAAAACCCATTGCAACACTTGAAAATTCTAATTTTCTGCTTAAACTTCAAATGAAATTGTTTTGCACGCACACACACACACACTCGCACACCCAAACTGTTTGGAAATAGATGCGAAAAATGGAAATGAAAAACCATTATTATTATGTATGTGGGAATAGGTCGGCCTCTCTGTCTGCGTATCTGTGTATATCTGTGCTGGGTGGGCGGGCAGGCGAATGTGGACAAGTGTTTGCCATAGAAAATACATTAAATTTAAACAAAATTCCCTCTACTTGAGCTTAACGCACACAGAGACAGGATTGCCGGGCCAAATGCAAAAGTTTTGCGCTCAAAACTATTCGGTGAGCTGGCCGGGGTTGAAACTCGAGTTTCCAAAACCCGAAACCCAAGCCCAATTCCTAGTCCAGTCCCCATCTCCGCGTCCGTCTCCTTCTCAATCCCAAGCCAAGGGGTTGGCCCTTTTTGCCACGTTGTATTTTAAATTCAAGTGGTCGTCGTATGTAGCAACAAAGCATCCATCGGCACATACACATCCTCGATGCTTAAGGATTCCGTTTACCGAATCGGAATCCGAATCCCAATCCGAATCCGAATCCGTTTCAAATGCGAATTTATTTCTAACAAAAATATTACAAAAGTCAAAGACAGAGCTACTACCTACCCGCACTCCCCGAGAACCCTACCTTGGCAAAAAGGTCATTTCTGGGCATAGAATTTACATAAATCCATATGGATGCCGGCCTGTGTCGCGCGTATGTGTGTGTGGGTCCTGCTCTCCAGTTAAGTCCTTAGACCCGAGTCCATTTGAGGTCCTTTTGGCCTTCTTCTTCGGCTCTAAAGTTCTTCGGCCTCGTGCTTCGTTCGTTTGGCGACTGCAATCTGTCGGCATTTTTCGCTTATCACTCGGGGCTTCGGCTTTCGTTCGCAGCTTCTATTGATAGCTACACTGAGGGAAAATTTTGGGAGTTTCAATGAAAAATATAAACTTATTTAAATATATTAATTATAAAGCTGATGTAATAGAAACCTTAAGAAGCCTTTGATTTATCTTAAAGATTTATGTAAA
>JAEIIL010000247.1:0-13340 GCA_018905715.1 Drosophila lini | reverse complement strand
TAAGCCTCTTTAAAACAGTTTCTTCCTGCAAGTACTCTCCTATATATAGCAAAAGCTCTGTCAGCTGTCCATCAGATCGGGACAGATCGAGTTGAATAAACCTCTAGACCCCTCGCTATATACATATATATTTCCAACCACAACTGAAAGCGAGAGGCAGTGGCACCTGAACCGAACTCTAACCATAAAACTAAAAACCGCTCAGATCTAATGCCGCTGGAATCGCACAAGGTTGTCCATATAGCGGGCTCGTTTTTCTATTTTTTCGATTTTATTTTACTATTTTTCTGTTCACCTGTCTGTCGGCTTTGAACTCGGCACCTGTTGCGGTCACAGAGGCGAGCGCGTACACTGTCAGAGAAAAAGTGTGTGTCCGAATCCAAATGAGTGAGACTGCCTGAAAAAAAATGGCCTGTGCGAGACGGTGCTCTCAGTTCTGCCTGTTTATGAGCACCTGGGCCTTCCTCATGCTGATCATCTTGGGCGCCTGCTTCTCGATCCAGTCCTTGGTCCTGGTGGGCGACCTGCCGCTTTCCGGGCAATTCGGCAGTCCGGACGAGTTCAAGGAGAGTGCCGACGAGGCGTACTCCAAGGTGGCAATGCGCTGCTACGTCACCGGAATCGTTTACCTGGTCTTTCTGGTCATCTCGGCGATTGTCATCCATCGGGACAACAAGCGGAGGAAGCGGCTGTACAAGAAGCGAAAGCAGCAGCGCTAAAGTCGATTTGTTGAATAAATTTACTATATTTCACATTACTTGAAGTGCATTTCGATCAAAGCAGCAGCAGCAGCAGCACCCACTGCCGAGCTACTCCCACTTGTTAAACCAGATCGGAGCAAGACCCAGAACAAGACCGAGAACAAGTTTGTTGACCGCATTCTGCGATTAGCCTTAGCTTCTTTATCATTTACCAACTGTGCCTCGGCGGCATTATGCATTCGTCTCGACCAGCTACGATTTTTGACAAGTCTCTCCCCGCCGCACGTGACACCTTTTTTTGACTACCTTTCCCCAAGACAAGGTGTGCTTCCCCGTCCTCCTCGTCAGCGTCATAAATTTCCGTGAAATTCTCTTTCTTCCCAAAACATGCTAATGGGGTGTGGGTTCTTGGGAGACCAAGGGGTCTCTTCAGTGGGTTCTTATCGAGCTTTTTTTGTGGCGTACGAACACGAAAACCGTTCTTTAAATTATCGTACACGTTTCCTCTAGTTGTAAGCGCTGCATTTTGTGTATCTCTCTGGTTATCACCACCAAGTGCAGTCTGCAAGACCGCTAAAAACTGGCTCAAAGATCTAGAAATCCATCAGAGTTTTCGGGTGATTTGATTTACTAGGAAAATGTTCGGAATTACGAGTAATATTTTATGAGAAGGTGGAGCTAACAGCGGAATGGAAATATTTGACTTTCAGTTGGATTTATTCTAAAAGTTCTTGAGGAATCTTAAAAGTTGTTAGATATTTCCAAGCCTTTCTTTATCTTCAAAAAGTAATTAACTTTTGCCTTAACTCAGTAACATTTGAGTTTCACTACAAATTGTGATTTTTAAGTTGGCCGCTCTAATAAAAATTTTCTATTTTATCAGACAAAAACACTTGGCAAAGGGAAGCCTTTATTTTTACCAAGTTCGCAGAAGGTTCTCCAAGGAAATAGTGAAAAAATTAAAGGAGCAAAAGCTCAAGGAGCTGACAGTAAGGAACACCATGTCTAGATTTTTGGCAGCGGCCACACAGCAGTTCCAAAAGGGATGTGAGTTAAAGACAAGCTTAACCTCTAATTTAGGAATTTATTGGAAGATTATTAGATTTATTTAAAAATCTCTTTATAATTAAATCAGCTTAGTTTTCAAGTTCTCAAATTAAAACCCCCCTTCCCTCAGTGCGTTTTAGCCGTGTGCTGATCCACAACACTGGCCAGCACCTAAAGGCGGCCAAGACGCCAACTGCCAACTCAAGGCAAGCGGCTCCACCGCCGCCCAGGTGTCCCGGCGCCAAGCCTAAGCCGGGAACCTTTGCCAGCGGCGGAAAGCATGCCGTCTTCAACGATTGTCCCATGCCCGAGGGCGACTTCATGAGGGCCTGGCACGCCAAGAACACTCGCTACAACATCATTCTGATTACTGGAGCTTTGGCGGCCTTCGGAGGCTGGGGAATGGCCATATCGTCAGGTAGAATTCGTCACAAATTAAATATATGTACTCGTAGCGACATACACTCCTGATCGCAGGCGTTCTCGGCCTTAACTGGAGCATACCGCCGTATCCCTACACCGAGGACGAGAAGGAGGACTTTGAGCTCGAGGAGGAGCGCCGTCGTGAGGAGAGGGTGGCACGCCAAGAGCGACACCAGGACGCCGTCGAGGCCCGTGAGCTTGGGATTCGCCGCCGGCATGCCAAGGAGGCCATGGAACGCGAGGTGGAGCTGATGCAGCGCGACATGGACGAAGGCATCTCGGACGAAGAGCTGGATGAACTGCAGCGCCTTGCCGCCGAACGCGAGGCCTTCGAGATGTGGGAAAAGGATGAAATTAAACGACTCGAGGACCAGCAGAAGGAGCGCGACCTGATCCGCAAGGAGAAGGCCAAGGTCCAGGCCGAGCGTGACAAGGAGCGGGATCGCAAGCGGCGCGAAAGGGATGCCCAGTTGGAGAAGGAGGAGGCGGAGCGGGAAAAGGCCCGCAAGCAGGCCCGCAAGGAGCGCGAGAAGGCCGAAAAAGAGGCGCAAAAGGAGAAGGAGAAGGCTGAGAAGGAAAAGGAGAAGCTCAAGAAGGCCCAGTCGGGCTAGAAGCTACTCTAAAATTTACTATAACTTACTAAACATTACCAAGAGACACAGATTACCAAAGAAATTGAACTGAAAATATGCCCAATATTCGTATTGTTTTAATAAATGCTGCTGCTGAACAAAAAAGCTCTTTAAATATTGAAAAACATATAATTTTATGAACTCATTAAATTCCTTTCTTTAAGTTTTTGCAAATCCTTTTTCAAACCCTTAATTTCCCTAAATAAACTCTGTGAAATACAATTTAAATTCCGCTGTAATTTGTTATAAAGTTCTTAAAAATGTTTATAAAAACTAGGGGACTAGCCTTCATTTCCTTAATTTAATTATGGGAAAAGCTGTGGCCATTTCAGAGCTCCTCCTTAACCCATATAGGAAAAGTGAAGCTAATAACACATCTCCCAGGAGAGCTACCCTATTAACTACTTAACTGGCCACATGAGGCCATTTCCACCTGGCTTTTGTTTTGGCTTTTTGTTCGGCTAAAAGCCAGATTCTAGACTCCAGTTTGGAGAGCATAGAGCATACACTTTGAGAGCACAGTTCGTGGAGGAAATGGCTCATTGCATATAATCAAAGGCAGTGCCAGCGAAATTGTATCTCGTAGATACATCGCGCAACGCAGGGGAACTTTTCAATTGGGCCTTCAATTACAATGGGCACTTGTTGTTCTGTTCGCTCTAATAAAATAATGCTGCCTCTTTGATTCGACTCGGATCGTACATATATACATATATTCAGAACGTGTGCATTTCCCCCTAATCTATTTAATGAAAATTCGCTACCGATAGATCCCCAGATCCCTGCTAAGTGTGCCTGCCTTGTGCGCACATAATGAATCACAATCGTCGTCAGTTAAGTCCGGCTTATCATTAATCAAATTAGCTGCAGCAACATTGCCACAAAACACTTGCTTGTCTGCCACCGCAGCTTGCAGCTTGCAACTTGCAGCAATGCAGCACAGTGGGTCGCATGTGGCGAGCAAATTAACCATTACCATGTGCCACAAATGAGCAATTGCCCCTCTCCCGCGAGGGGGAGCGGAGAGCTTATCAAATGGAGTAGAACAATCAATTAGTGCAGACCGAGGCGAGGAAAACTATGGTTCAGTGGGGTTCAGTGACCCCCAGATGGAAGGTGAACTGAAAAACAGTGGGTTAACCCCCAGACGATTTTCATTGCATCGTCATGGTTGTAATGGAGGTTTTTGTGTATATGTTTCCTAGTTACTTTTATACCTTATATAATCTTGAATTTACAAAAGAAAACGTTTAGATAAAAAGATCATTTTATAAATTGAAATAAGTTCAAGCTTATTTTATGTATTCTTACTTTTCATAAAAGGAGTATTAAATAAGGAGTCAAGGGAATTTTATTTCTAAATTAATTTATATATTTTTACTCTAATTAACTTGGTAAATAGTCTCATAACAGTACCTTAAACGTACCTACTGTCGACTGCACTAAAGTGCATAAGAAAATTAATATTAAATTTTTTAGAGATGTAATCTCATCTCACAAAGATTTTAATATTTATATATTATAGAAAAGAAGTATAATCTAATATTTAATGGAATATATTCCATCTTTTAGATATTTATCCACATTTCCCGTCCCCTTTGACCACTGTGGCCTTGCCCACACATCGTCGAACCGCTGAAGCTGGCTAATTTATCACTGGCATTCACATTCACATTCACGCTCCGGTGTGCTCTATTCCACCTATATGGGTGGTATATCCCCCCACCCAGATCCATATCCATATCCATACTGCGCGAGTGACATTATTACTGTCACACTGTG
Source organism: Drosophila lini (assembly GCA_018905715.1). Taxonomy (NCBI): domain Eukaryota; kingdom Metazoa; phylum Arthropoda; class Insecta; order Diptera; family Drosophilidae; genus Drosophila; species Drosophila lini. The sequence continues at coordinate 8,755 of JAEIIL010000247.1, read as the reverse complement.
TCGCCCGATGCTGCTCCTCTGCCGCTTTTATAATGCATTTATGCTGCAATTTGTTTGAATTAGCGCGGCAGCATCTTGGAGTGGACCCGAGTCTAGTCAGAGTGGACCCAAAAAGGAGAGCTGCGGAGGCGGGTGGAGTGTCACCGGTTTTTGGTGCTTTATATTTGTTGCTTTTTTGGGGCGTGTGTGGCTCTATGTAGCAGCAGCCAAGACTGGTACGAGTATCTTATGCAAGCAGAGTTAAAAAAAAAAAAAAAAACTAACAAAAATAAGGAAAAGAGATTGGTCTAAAGTAAAAGTAGCTGCATTTACCCAGTTGCAACACAGTTTACGGAGCTGCGGAGAGTTGAAAGCTTCCGGACAGGGGCGTTGCCCATGGAAATGGGATGAATGCAGCAGCGGCGGCGGCTTAAATCCCCTCAAAAAATAAGTATCTAAAAATGTCCACAGTATCTGGAGCACAATGCCGCGAAATTCCCGAAAAACCACAGCAGTTTTCTTTCTTTTTTTTTTAATGTGTTTATTATCTCAGCAAATATCGGTTTTACAACCGAGTTTACAACCATTTCTAGATCGTGTCTTATCGGAGTCTTCATGTAAATATTTGCATCGGTGGCTGGTTTTGTTTTTCGGGTTCTTTGATAAGGTTTTACATCTTACAAGCAAAGGTGCTGCTTGGTTCTGGTTATCTAATATTTCTGGACTTCCTTTTTGTTTACTGGAATCAGGGGATTTATGCATAACAGTCTCTGTCTGACACTATAATTTATACGACTTTCTGAGATGATATATTTATCCCAGAATAACAGTCAGTCATCATAAATGAATCATACAAAACAGAGTATATTCCTTGATGGTTCTTTAATCTTTTTGGAGTTTTTCTTGAGTTTTTTATGATTTATTTAAGAAGGGGGTTCCCCGATCTTTGTGGTGTATTTCAGAAGGTTTTCTTTCCCGTTTTAATAAACATATCTGTTGCAAGTAAAGAATACATTTCTTTCTGTTAAATTATAGATAATAAAAGTACAGGAAAAATATACAAAAATAAATAAACTCTGCATAAAGCTACTAGTTACAAATCCCATAGAAATCTTTAGATATTCAGAGACCTCTTAATAAGAGGCCTTCAGGGAAACTTTCCCTCCTTCTGACTAATTTGAACTCTCGCTTTATTCAAACTTCAGTAATTAAACCAATTAACCCACTAGTTTGTTAACCAATTTGCCTTTAGAAAATAACAAAAAAACTAATTCAAAAAAGCTGGTAATCGAAGCTGGAGAATTGAGAACCGAAAGCCGAGAACCGAGAAGAAATGCGAGCGTGCCAAGCGGCGTTTTGTATCTGGATTGAGGTCTTGCCACAGTTAGCCGACCGAAGCGCAGTTATACCAATTCTCCATAGCATTCTCAGACACACAGTGGGTCAATTCTGCACGCTCCACTCTCCGCACAAATCAATTTGTGGACTTGTTCTATAGATTCCCTCGATTCTCTTGGTTCTCTCTATAGTCTCCTCCATATGTATGCTCCTCACGTAGCCTGACTCACTCGTATTCATATTTGTAATCATTGTAATGAGCCATTTCTCCTAGTTACTTTCCCCTCTTGCTTGCTTTTTTAATTAATTTTTCATTGACCATTGCGTGGCCGCCTTCTGTGTTCACTGTACAGTGTTCAATCTGTAAGCCTGACAGCTGCGGCTCAGGAGAAAAGCGAGTCGGGAGCTTTTAATATTAATTCTTCGTTTCGGGGCTTCGGCTACGCCTCTTCTGTGTGGCCTCCGGTTTCAGCCTTCTTCTGTCCGGCAGCTCCGACTTATTTGCTGTGGGGCCATCGTCAAATTTCGTAATGAAACACGAGACAGTGGGGCCAGACTTTGTGGGAATGGTTTTGGGGATCAACAGAATTTCAAGTAATTTAAGATTGCAGGTGGATTTGTAGAGGGTCTCTAAGGTTTTTTTGAAACTAAAACTGAAGGGTAAATGTAAAAGGGAATTAAAAGTATTATTTTTTATCAACACATGCTTAAAAGGTACTTAAAAATTCTTAAAAACATTATTATTATTATATTATTATCAGAATTAAATTAAAAATTTTATTATACATTATAAATATTACCGTGGTAGTTACTCGGCTGAACTCGTTATATTCTATATTATTTTCTTAACTTATTTTCAATCCTTACAACCCACAGTCCACATCCCTGCCCTGGCTCTGAGCTTTGTTATAAATTAAATTATTTTTCATGGCCATATATCTCGCCCATATTTATGTTCGTACATATAAGCTGTATCTCGTACGGATATCGTTACACTAAATTGTTATGTCGGCCTCCCGAAACGGCAAGAATCCCGAACATGCAGAGCAGAGGGCGTAAGCGATTTGTCTTTTGGTTAATTTTATTTTTTTGCCGGCCCCTTGAACCAAAGTACCGCTAAGGCCGCCGCCTTCTCCAGTCCTGATTCTTTATTTTTCTTTTTTTTTATATTTTTTTCATTTTCTGGTAATAAAGTAATTAAGGCCCTGAGACAATGTTCAATATTTCATCTCTCTCGGCGGCGGAGATTAATTGAGGCGGCGACCAGGGCACGCGGCCTTTACGATCTGATTTGCATTTAATTGGACTGCAATTCGCATGATTATGATTATGAACCGAAAAACGTATCAATTTTCGCTTAATTTTGGCATTTGCCAAATGCAGCACGAAAATTGTTTTCTTCTTTTCAAAAAATCAGCGAAAGCAAAAAAGAAAAACAAGAAATGTGAGAGAGCCAGATAATGAGAGCAATAAAAACCATTTGTTGATGACTTTTAAATAAGCAATTTGTTGTTGGTTTTGTGTTTTTTTGAAGAAGATGAAATCTGCTGAAATTGCACTGGGAAAAATATATGGTAGAAAAGAGGTAGTTAAAGGAATACAAATTATTTTTATAGTTCTAGATCTTAAGGGGCTTAGCTGTTGTTTTTTTTATAAGGTTGGGTTTTTATATTTTTCTACATTTTTCCCTCTTGTAATCTTACTGCAATTTTCCCTCAGTGCATCTTTTCTTATATTTTCTTTTGTTAACTGTAAAACGTTTTACTTTCGCGCTTATTTTAATTGCCGCCTGCTGCTTCTGATGGTTTTTTGTTTTTCTTTTTTTGTTTGCTGATGATGATGATCTGCTGAATCCGTGGCTCAAACTCAAGAAACGTTTGGCAACATTTGTTGGCCACGTTAATGTGGCCACCATAAAAAGCGTGTGAACTTTCGGTCAGTTGTTCCATTGCAAACGTGTCGAACCAGACACAATCTACGTGAAACGGCAGTTGGCGACACTTTTCCTCGGCCTTCGCGGCGGTGCAAGTCGTTTGGGGCGGTTTTGTTGGTGGTTTTGTTGACGGTTTTGTTGGTGGTTTTGTTAGTGATTTTGCAGTTATTTTTTAGCACCTGGCAGAAGGTGAAGGCGGCTTGGGCTCCGGTCATTTCCTTTAATGGTTTCCGTCGAAAGCCGCACTTGTCGTTATATACAACTCAGGCCAATTGGCAAGACACCTTTCTCTAGGCTGAGTTTTAAAAGAGAATTTAAATGAAGTTGTGAGGAAAATTGCATAAAAAACTAGCTAAAATATATGAATTAGGTAACTAGAAGTAAATTTTACAATTAACCACACCTTAAAGGTTGCCTAAAATAACCAGAAACATTTGTATAGTGGAAGATTTTTATACTTAATTAATTCTTTAATTAAAATACATTTTTAGGTTCTCTAGAATATTTATCTGTGGCATTTTAATTGAGTTTTACAAAAGCTTTTAGGTTCTGGTTTAAAATTAAAATGGGTTTGGCTTTTAAAGCTCATGTTAAGTGCCTTTAATTAAACTTTAGCTTACAAGTTTCTTAAGACAATTAATTCTAAATGGAATACAGTGGAAAATTTATTTGTTTTATTCAAGATTTTCTGTTGTATACTATTTTTTTCAATAATTATTCTTTTTTATAACAGTTTTGAAATATGTTTTCCCATAAAAAAAGTAATATACTATTTTTATACAATTTCTTAATATTTCTTAAATATTTTCTCAACTGCACTTTTCTTACTTCTTCCCCCTAAGACCTCCCAACTTTCGATTACTATATCTTTTTAACCATAAAACCAACCAACCTTAACTGCATTTTCATTTCTTAACCCATTTTTGCAGCCCAATTTTCCCCGCCAGCACTTGCATTTTCCTGATCCGCAAATTAATCTCACATTTAATTGCGGGCCAATTGCAATTGCAACTTGCGGCTGTCAGCGGCCTGAAAAAATGCAGCAAGAAATGTTAATTTCGCCTCGATTCCGACGCTGGACGCTGGCTACTGTTATTTTATTTGTCAGGGAAAATTGGGTCAGAGCTCTGAGAGAGACTGGGGAAAGACTGGGCCGAAAGAATATGATGACTAAGAAATGTGTTAATGATAGCGAGTGGCGTAATTAGCCAGAAAAACCTTTTTTTCTGGTTGGTAAAACATAAACGTTCCGAAATGTTTGGCCGCAGCTGCTGGCCAACAGGAAATTGCGTGAATTCCGCAAATACTTGGCCTTACTTAATGCGTTTAAACTTTTGCATAATTTGAGTTTAATTTTGGGTTAACCTTCAAGGGGCTGCAGGTGAAGGCAGAAAAATAATTATTGATCAAAGAGGGGTAAATGGTAACAATTTAAGGCATTCTTTTTAAGAAAATTAAACAGTGAAAGAGTGTAGAAAAAATGTAATAAATATATTAAGATATGTTTTAAAATTCAATTAGCTAAAGATATATTCATTTATTCATTCCAAATAATTCTTAATTATTTTTCCCTTTTTTTCCATAACTTTAAAACTCCAAACTTCTTTTTTATTACCATTAGTAATAGCTTTTCCACTTCATTTTCAACTCCCTTATGGCCCCGGGAAATAGAATTTCCAGTTTGCTTATTTAAATATCTGAATAAATTACAGCCAAAATCAACAACAAATTAATGTCAAAAATAATAACAAATTAACTGCTTTTGGCCGCAAGAAATATGACAGTTTACAAACGGTAAAAAAAACCACAAGACATGCTCACGGCGAAGCATTAACATTAACTTGGCTTAGATGACGTTGACAATTTCCGAGGCGGCGGCAAGTGCTGTTAACGGTTAATTAGTTAACACAACGCTGGAAGCGGGTCAAAAAACTGCATTTAACCTGCAAGGAGAAGGGTTTTAGGAACTATATTTCATTGTTTTGTTTTTTTTTTTCGAGACTGTGTTTGCCCACGCGTCTTGTCTTTCCTGCACAAAAGTGATAAATGATTGAACAAACACGACGACTGCCAGGGGCATTATGCAGGTAGAATCATCATTAAAGCCTGGCTGTCTCTCTGCTGTCTTGGGTTTAATTGATATTTTTATGTGAATATGCTTTCAAGGAAGATATATCTAAGAAAATATGGTTTTAGAGCAGCCTAGGGGGTTACAAATAATTTTTAAAATATATTTTGAAATATTTTAAATAAATTATAAATGCAACATAGCTTCAGAAAACGTTTAAAAAATCTAAACTCTATTTGTTTCTATTTTTTTTGTCACTGTATTCCTCAAAAGCGTTGAAGTTCTATCTAAAAATGTTAATTAATGTCTGTAAGATTTATGATCTCTGAAAAGAGCCTATGAACCTTTTGTGTTAACTATATATTTTAATGGTACTTTTCACGCTGTTTGAAGGCATTCAACTTGAAGATACTAAACACCTTAGCAGCTTCCGCTGCACTTGAACTTCCTCTCCCTGCCTCTTGAGATCCTAAGAGATATATACACTAAGTGTGTATATAGAAAAGATCCGACAAAGTCCGCTTCAACGGAAGTACATTCACGACTCACGTTGGCTCGCATAATCAAGAGTCGTGGTCTTCGGTTTTCCGCCTGCCAAAGACCCTTTAGAATTTTATGCTTGAGTCATCATCCATCGACATGAGCAACTTTGGCGGCTTTCGGTTTGTTTTTCATATGTTTTTTCTCTCGACTTTATTTATCTTTTCATTTGTTTGGGCTTTGCTTCCGTTTTGAGGCAGCGGCAAATAAAGCAAAGTGTGCTCAAAACTATTAACAAATCCGCGGCTTGCAACCTGTCGTCGCAGTCGTAGTCGTTGTCGTTTTTCCATTTCAAATACACAAACTATGGACAATCAGCAGCAGCAATTGCAGTGGCAACGGCAACGGGCCACATTTCCGCTGCTTTTGGCCAAAAAAGGCATTGAACAATTATTATTATTATTGGACTGCGAGTGGAAAGGAAAAGCCAGAGCAACAAGTGTGCAATTGAGTTACATTGCGCCCACTAATAATGCACAGAGAGAATTAGAGACTTTTCCGGTACAAAAAGGTTATAATTTAAAATAGAAGGTAAGAAAATATATATTTCTAGATTATCAGAAGCACAGAAAGCCTCTTAAGACAGGGGTTAGGTAAGCCATTAATATAACTTATGGATGTAAGAGACTTCTCAACAAAAACCATCTAATAATTAAGTTTCTATCAATATTCCCAAAAACTAACTTCAAATACTGGTAGCTTCTTCTAAGTACTGCCACAACTTCTTCGCTTTTTATTTGCCAACACGAAAGGCAAAGACCGGTCAACTGAGGCAACAGCCTCAACAGAGCTCGAATATTGTCAACACAGCCACTTGCCACACAACTTTGGCTACAACTCCCCTGTATTTTTTATAGACTCTGGCCAACAGGGGGTTAAGGAGAAGGAGGTTTAAGCGATAGAAGTGTGCGGGGTGCCGGGACATCCAGCTGCGTAGACAGAGCTCAGACATTACCCAAGCTGCCACAGTCTTTGGCACTTTTCCGAAAAAAAACATTATCAATAGAAAATATATTCAAGTCGCAGTGGATATACACTTCTTAGGGATATAAACAAGCTAGAAAATATATACATTTTAAAGCATTTTTAGAGCAAAAATTTAAGGAATAAGATACTTTACTTTTAGATAATTAGATTTAATCTAGATTTAAGTAGACACCGTTTACAATTTATTAAAATTTCCTAAGCTCCCTAGCAACTATTCTATCCCAAACCTCATCAAATCAATCCCCTTTAGCTTTCTAAAATCTCCCTTAAAACCTCTAAATCCTTCCCAAAAACCAACCCATTGCCTTAGTTCTTGTAGCTTGTATCCCCATTTAATGCCCTATCAAAAATCTTTGGCCATTTGGTGGCTTCTTTTTCATTTTTCTTTATTTTTTGGCATGCGCCGCGTGAAAAACGAAATGAAAAGTTGTTGCGATGTCCAAGTTGCTGCTGTTGCAGTGGTCAGTTGCAAGGCTGCAGACCCAGCAAAAAATATATATACATCTATATAGTGGACACAGCAAACACACATTTGAAAATGGAAAGTCGATGTCTGGCTTGTCGTTGGCAGTTTTGTTTTTTTTCGGGGGTTTATTTTTTCTATCTTTTATTTTCGTTTTTCATATATTTTTTTGTGGATTTTTTTGGGCTGCAACCGGTTGCATTTGCAACATTAGCACATGCAACACATTTTTTGTACTACGAGTATTTTTATTAGATTTTGATTTATTATTTGTGTGGATAGCCGCTAAGGCTGGTCTAGCCGGCTAATTGGAATTGGCCAGGCAGGAAAGGTTGGAAAATGTGGCAAGGAATTCTCTGGCTAGCGAAAAGGAAAGCGAAAGTTAGAGGCCTTAAATTTGAAATTGAAATTTCTTGTTTTTCTCTCCCTCTCTGTCGGCCTTTTTTATGGCCAAGAGGAAAAGCAAAAGCCAAAGTTGCGGCCTGCGCGACTTGCGACTTGAAGCCAAGTGCACGTTTAGTTTGGGCCATAAACTGCGCGCACTGCCATTATGAGCTAACACCGGAGGAGATCGCCGAACCAAAGGGGTTTCTTTTCGCACTCGTCGGGGTTATATAAGGTTGTGGCGAAACCCCACCGAACGTCATTATAATTGCAAATTTCTTTCCTCTCTGCGAGCCAGAAACTAATAAGCAGGTGCTCGGAATGGATCCAGAAATATCTCAGCCATTGTTGAGGGAGATTGGGTTATATATCCACGAGGTTCGATTCTCTGTCAACGCTTTCAAGAATCGCTGCTGAAGTTCATAAATAAAACACCAGTTTAAATTAGTGACTTTGGCCATGACTGTTATATTTTGAATAGAGACAAAAACCATAAATTGGTTTGATTTATAATCGCATACAGATTCAAATATTTATTTGATACGTTTCCTAGGTTTTTGAAGGGGAACTACAACGAACTACCGTTTCATTGCCGCCTTTTAGAGCTATTTATATCTGTCTTTTATATCTTTTTGATAACCATCTCCAAATCAATTTGGCGGATATTTATCTGTATTTTCGATTTGATTATAGGTTAAAGACTCTTTGTGGAGTCTGTAATTTTATTATATTTATTCTTTTATAATTGTATTTATTTCTAGGATCAGAAATTTGTCTTTTGTTTTTGATTTATTTTTAAAATAATAAATTTGATTCTATTTCATTAAAACTTGTTCTATTAATTTCTACACAAGACCTCATCAAACACCTTACCTTCTCGACTAGCATTTAGAACAATAATTAAATTTTTTTTAAATACTTAAAGCTAATTTACATTTTAAGTAACATTTGTGTCTTATTCTTAGAGGTTTTAGAAACCTTATTTCATAATTAATTTGGCTAAAAATATTATGCTTATTTTATAAATAATTATTTAGAGACTAGACAACCAAGTCTCGTAACT
>JAEIIL010000243.1:0-16448 GCA_018905715.1 Drosophila lini | reverse complement strand
ATCCAGTTAAAATATGAGAAGCTCTTCAATTTGCAAAATACTTAACATAAATATTAGGGCTCTACTAATTTTAGTTTTGCAAGTCAAAATATATCAAAAACTTCCTAGTTTTATATGACGATTGAGGCGTCAATTTCCTTTCTGTAAATTGTCTCAATTATTTTTGAACATCATTAAGAAATCCTTTTATTTCTTTATCTTAAAATATACCATTTAAAATCAGATCTAAGAGGACAACATAGCTTTCATCGCCTACAAATTTTTGCTGTCTTCTTAAATATAAATATATAGAGTGAAAGAAAATAGCTTAGATATATTGTATTCTTAGTGGAAAATGTAGATTGAACATTTACTTTATATTCTTATTAAAAATTAGATTATTATCCGGCTGAACCAGTATATTTATATATATATACTATAAGTTAGCTAGCATTGATCAGATCCTATAAAAATTGCATTCATTTTTGGATTCAATTTAACATATACATATGTACATATGTATACATACATATATACAAAATTTAGATGTATCAACAATAATGAATATCTGCAAAACAAAACCACATTTCTGTTATTTATTACAAATTTCTAAACGCCGAATAAATTTATACAACCCAAATGGGCATTTCGGAGTCCCCAAAGTATACTACATATTCTTGAAAGCAACTTCAGGCGCGTTGATCTAGAATCTAGATGTAGAAATTTGTCCCTTTCTTACCTAAATATTTAAATGCATTTTTCAGAATGGCCTTATCTTTATTTCAATATAGAAATAGCACCAAAACCAAACGATTTGATAGATCCAGGTCCAGAATTTATATCCCCTCATTGAACCCCCGTTAAACAAGAAACACATACCAACAGATTTTATATGCAAAAGAATGTTTTCAGTTTATTGATCATAAAAATATTTGGGAGTAAATAAAAATACATACATACATTGTTTTATTTGATTTGCATGCGGCTTCATTGAATTACAAAAGCTATGTCAAAATTGTAAATTTAATTTATACGCTTCCTTTATATACTCTACTTTAATATTTTGTTTTTGGTAATAAATCTCATAGTACAAAGGCCATAGAAATTTCAAGTTACAATTGTTATACTGCCAAGGAATAAAGCAACTTTTAAGTAAGGGGAAATTGACTCTGGCTCAAGCGCTGTGGTTATTAAAATGTGTTGTATACGAGATATCGACTGGTGGGCTGAAGGTTTTTTTTTAACTTATTAAAAAATTACAAATTGTTTTTAGCTGGGAAGTGGTTGAAATGAAATGGCAGCATACTCTTGATGAACACTATAAAATTTACTTTAATCAACACTCTGGCTCTTATTTAAGTATTTGTTTTTTTGGAATGCTTAGGCGAAAAGTGGTTGTGAGTGTAATATTAAAAATAATTTGTAAATTGGACGTCGAAATGCTTTCAGACTCCATTATTATGTGTTCTTTTTGTTTTTGTAGATCGCAGGCTGCATTTGTTGTTCTGGTTGTGGTTGCTTTTAGTCCTCCTCGTGAATAGCCTCCCCTTTAATAGTTGTTGAGATCGGCGTACTCCAGTTCCTGGGCAATTGTTTTGTACTTTTCCTTACCTTTGCTAACTTCGTCTGATCGCAAGTCCAGCAAGAGAGAGCACAAAGAACGGAATGAAAAATAATGTCAAAATTGAGATATATATTTTCGAGTTGATTGCTTTATTGCTTATAGTTTTGGTTACAAATAATAAATAAAAAACGTTTGAGTCAAACAAATACACAATTGTTTCAATGCTTCCTCTTATTGGTCCGCAGTCAAAATCTATCTACAAATTATCTACAACAAATACACAAATCAATCAAAAGTCACGCAAGGCTACAAGATACGGGTACAGTGCGCCTACGAGTATGCTACAGTAAAAACAATCGAAGGAAATGTGTGCTGAGGCGCGCAGACAAAATGTCCATAGATTTTGGGGGCTGAGGTCGAGGGGCGGCCGTCAAGGTCGGGGCGCTGCTTATTCCTTGAGGATGAGCTCGACGAAGGCGGTGTCGAGATCGTCTCCGATATCCTTGTAGCGCTCCTTCTCCAGGACCAGGTCGTCTGTTCAAGGTGGATGTTCGTAAAATCATAAGAGAACGCAAAAGAATACGGAACGTAAATTAATAAAAATAGGTTTGAAACAAATCACTTAAATTACACTGAAAATCCTGACAAACACAAAGACCTTCACTTTAAACAAGAAATAATAAATAAATAATAATTACCTCGTTTCTTTGGGGGAAAATAAATAAAAAGCCAGCCGAGCAGCAAGTGAACTGCAGTAGAGTTCGCAATATCGGCAAAGTGTCGTGCTAGCTGTTAATGTTTTAAATAAAAATAAGGCAAAAATAAAAAGGAAAGCAGCATTTTGGTTTTTGCAATGCTTTGTCGGTTAACTGAACTTTTTTAATTCAATTTTTTTCGTTTGGTTTTGTAAATAAAAAATGTTTCCAAAAACGTGCTCTTAATTTTAGGTTTTTAAAAGCAGGGGCAGCATTTGGTAGCAGTTGTGGTTTTTTCTTTCGGTTTCGTTTAGCAGTTTCTGCCGGGGATTGGCTTGATTCGTTGGCTTAAGCTGGTGGTGCCTCGCCTTCGGCAGCGGGAGCAGCTTCAGCAGCAGGAGCAGCTTCTGCAGCAGGAGCAGCCTCAGCAGCAGGAGCAGCTTCAGCAGCCGGTGCTGCTTCGGCGGCAGGAGCAGCCTCAGCAGGAGCGGCTTCAGCAGCTGGTGCAGCTTCACCCTCAGCAGCGGGAGCGGCTCCTTCAGCTGGAGCTGGAGCAGCACCCTCAGCCGGAGGAGCAGCACCGTCAGCAGCAGGTGCAGCACCATCAGCTGGAGGAGCAGCTCCATCGGCAGGGGGCGCAGCACCCTCCGCTGGAGGAGCAGCACCATCAGCAGCCGGAGCCGCCTCTCCCTCAGCCGCTGGCGCTGGCTCTGGCTCGGATCCGGGTGGTGGTGGCTCGTAGTTCTTGACATAGGGCACCTCGGCGCCCTCTGGGGGCAGATCGATCGAGTACTCGAATGGCGGCGGTGGTGGTGGTGGCGGTGTTGGCTCCTTGGGCGGCGGAGTCGGCTCCTTGGGCGGCGCACCCGGCTCTCTGGGTGCTGCACCCTCGCCCTCGGCTCCAGGCTCTTCGCCAGCAGCGGCTGCTTTCGCTTCCGCCTCGGCAGCGGCGGCGGCTTCTGCTTCTGCACGCGCTGCCTCCATGGCAGCCAGCTCCTCGGGCGTGGGCGTGGGTAACTTTGGTGTCGGCGGCTTGGGGTTGCGCGGATTCCAGAAGGGCTCCAGGCCCACAATCAAGTCCACGAAGGCTTCGTCCAGGCTGTCGCCAACCAGGCAATAGCGCTCTTTTTCAACGATTAGATCGTCTGCAGATCGACGACGCGATGTGCGGATGGTAGTTGTGAGAAAAGCAATGCAAGCGATGGAGTAAATGGGGGATAGAGCATAGAGAGATTAAAAATAAGGAGTGTAAAGGAAGCAGAAGCATGAAAACTAAAGAGTAATCTTCAAGAGAGATAGGGATGGAAACAGTGGGAGCGGGAGTGGACGTGGGCTCGGAAAGGGCAACAAGCGAAAAGGGTTTCGTTCCAGAGGGGGGTTGCCGGTATAGTTAGTGACAGGAAAACGCTTTTGCCAGTTCTTTAACGACGAGATCCTTCTAGAGATCCTTTGCTCTATATTCATTGATCGCAACAAATCGATATTTCCATAGTTTAACTTTCTAGGCTGGTGGTGCCTCAGCAGGAGCAGCAGCGGGAGCTTCCTCGGCTGGTGGTGCGGGCGGAGCTTCGCCCTCGGCTGGAGCTGCAGCTGGGGCTGCTTCAGGTGCTGGTGCTGGGGCAGCTTCGCCCTCAGCCGGTGGTGGTGGCGGAGCAGCGGCCGCTTCTCCCTCGGCAGCTGGCGCTGCTGGTGGAGCTGCCTCGCCTTCGGCGGCTGGTGCTGCTGGCGCAGCTTCGCCCTCCACGGGTGCAGCTGCTGGGACTTCTCCTTCAGCTGGTGGAGCAGCTCCCTCGGGCAAGGCCTCTGCGGGAGGCGGGAAGTCACCCGGCTCGGCGTTCTTCACATAAGGCACCTCAGCTCCCTCTGGTGGCAGATCAATGGAGTACTCGAATGGTGGCGGTGGTGGAGGAGTGGGAATCCTAACGGGTTCGGCCGGAGCAGCTGCCGCCTCGGCGCCTTCACCTGCTGCTGCTGCTTCACCCTCGCCGGGTGCAGCGCCCTCCGGCTTCTCACCACCCTCGGCGGCAGCTGCACCCTCTTCTCCCAGAGCGGCCAGCTCCTCAGCCCTGGCCTTGGCCTCAGCCTTGGCCAAGGCAGCTGCCTCGAGTTCTGCCTTCTCCTCCTCGGTGAGCTCCGGCGTGGGCGGCTTGGGATAGCGCTCGTTGTAGAAGGGCGGCATGCCCATCATCTCCACAAAGGTCCAGTCCAAGCTGTCGCCGACGAGGGCATAGTGCTCTATCTCCTTGATCAGCTCGTCTGGCATTTCGCATGGTTTCGGTGGTGGATGGTGTGGTGGTGGTTTAGTGGAGCGGCGGGTTAGAAATTCGGATTAGAGCAGATACGAGAGAGTTGAGAGAGAGAGAACGGGGCGAGAGAAGAACCTCCAGTGGCGGCCAAATGTGGGTTGGACACACGACAACAGAATCGGTGGGGGGGCCAGACACTGACACTGACGCTGGACGAGGTAGCAACGATGGGATTGGGCATACATTTTTCGGAAAAAATACTTTATTTGTGCAAATTGCAGCAGCATGGTTGTATGTATTGTATATAGTATGGTATGTATAGGTAATATATTAAAGTATAAATAATTAATTTATGTAAATCGTAAATAGATCGAATTTCAAATCGAATTTTCAATGCCACTTCTTGTGTTGCAGCATTCATCTCCTCTATATTTATTAATGGGTTATTGGGTGGCTTTTCTTTTTCGGAACCGGAAGATGGATTAGATAGAGAGTGTGGGGGGTATAGGGTTTCGTTTTTATTTTTCAAATAAAAGCTGGCTTTAATCGCTCAATTGGAATGATGTGCGCTCTTATTGTTTCTGTAAATCTCCGTCGAAAGAGGTGTGGGCGTGTGGTGGGTGTGGGTAGAGTGTGTTTGTGGCGGCAACTTAAAAGTAGGCAAATATTACACAACGTTTTGCAAACACGACGACAATTTGTTTAAATAATGTATAAACAAGGTAAACATTAGCATATTATTAATACAGTTAAGCTGGCGACAAAGAGTACAGGTTGTTTAGCATAGAATTTTTACTCTTTAAATATAAATAACAGCGATTTGTTTTGTTTTGTTTGTCTCTCTCTATATTTAATAAACGTAAACTACTAAGAAGAAGGCGGCACTTGTGTTGTCCAAGTTTGTTTTGTCATCATCTCGTCAAAAATACAAAAATACACAAGTATACAAGGTATAATTTATAATTTAAAATTTATATAAGTTATAAAAAGTTAAAACAAAACAAGGTTTTGGGGTAGCAAAAGCAAAGAGTATAAGTAAATGGAATAATTAAAGTTTTTTTTTTTGTTTTGCTTTGTTTTGATTCAACGAAAATTGTATTGCAACAGTTTAAAGTTTTAATAAAAAATGGCGCTAAATGCCAAGTCAATGGAAATCGAAATCGCAGATCAAAGTCAAAGGTAAACGTTAATTGGAATGCGCTTGCTACGAGAATGTCTTGTTTTTAGGTTTTTCTTTCTTTCTGCCTTTCCATCATCGTCATCTGCTTTTGTCTTTTAGTTTTTATGTTTAGAGTGTTTTTGTTTAACGCTATTTTTCTTTTGATTAACTCAACTCTCCCCCGTTGATGGCGTCGCTTCCGCATCCGCTTGGAAGACACCTGGCGTCCTTGGGTCTTGTGTGTGTGTTGTGGGTGTAGGGTGGGCATGTTTGGAGATAGATGTGTGTGTGTGTGTGTGGGAGTTCTCTAGTATATTTAATTATGGAAAGCGCCAGTTTTGTGTGCGTTTCTTGTTTGTTTTGACGTCAAAGCAGGCAGTTTAGAGTTCATTTACATAGGCGCAAATTACGATGTTTACATGTTCTGTATGTCTTGTAAGGTGGCCTCCATTTCCTCCTGCAGCAGCTTGTTCTTGCCCCGCTCGTTCAGCAGGTCATCTGATCGCATTTTGTTTTTTGGGCAGGCAGTTTGTTTGGTGTTTTTTTTTTTGTGGGGCAGGGCGGGGCATGCAACAAATTGTTTAGCAAATAGCAGCGAGCGCAAGTTGTAGTATTTTGTTAAGCACAACGACAACAAAATAATATATGAAAAGTAAACAATAAAGAAAATCAAATTAAAACAGGTAATCAAAAAAATCGAGGTACATAAGGTAATATCACTAGACAAACAATCGGTACTGGATATAATTGGAATAAGGAAATTAATTTTGATCCTACTTATAAACTATATATAAAATTCATAATTAAACAACTGAAAAACTTTTAATCGTCTAAGGCAATTGTACTTTTAATTGAATATACTGTTTTTTTTGTGTGGTTTTTTTCTGTGGCTAGTTTTACTCTTACATTCTCAGTAAAATTCGTATAAAATCTTGGACGGACATACCTTCGAGCCTGTCGACTTCCTTCTGCAACTTCTGAACGGAACGTTCAGCGAACTCAGCGCGAGCCTCAGCCTATAGAGTTGGGTGAAAGGATCGCCATTAGTAAGATATGGGGAGACTTGAGATCAAGATAAAGCATCAAAAAGTGGCTACCAACAGCAGGCAAGGGGATGAGGACAACTAAAATATGTTTGCCTTCATCCCTTCCAACTGTAAATGTAAATTCTGTGTTTTTGCTATATAAATAATAGTTTAAAATATATTAAACCGCCACACAGAATTTAGATTTAACCATTATTTCATTAAGCCAAGCAGCTTCCCAAATATTCTACCAAAACCAGCATAATAATAGTACTATCAACTTGTGAAAGACATAAAATGAAAATGATAACAATACGAGTGATGTATGAGAAGGGTTAATAATTATAAATATAATAAAAGTTAAGGTTAAAAGGCATTCAATTTCATGGTAGTTACTTTTAAACCTAAAGTAATTGAAATAAAATGCTTACAAACTGCTGACGCTTTCTTTATTTTTTATGGGGTTGGTTTTTAGACAAAACCTAAATCAGACACATTAAGTCATTAAGGGAATGATATTACTTCTACGCAGTCACTGCACAAAAAATGGAAAAATGCTGTTACGATATCTCTTTAATATCTACGCCCATTTAGTCTGGGGCGACTTACAGCTTCTACACTTAATTTGAACTGTATGAGCTCCTTTTCGTAATATTTCTGATTAACGCGTGCCTAGACGTCGAGAGGGAAATACAACACAAATTATAAATTATCACAAAAATAGATCGATAGAGTTTCGGTGTGTGCGTGTGTGTGTGTGTAGGTGGGGATAATAGTATAAAATATCTACCGAAATAAGATATCTCTGTTTGGAATTAATAATTGGACTCTGTCTACTTAACGAGAATTAATTCTTTCAATAGGAATGCTGTGGCAAGACATATCGATCGTTAATCGGTAATTAATCGATCATTAATTGAGATCTACTTAGCAGTGCTGGAAAACTGATCAATTTTCAATGGGTTTACTTGGTTTTTTTTTGGCTTGCAATCAATGCACAAAAAGTTGTTTTCAATTTTAAAAACAAATGTACACACACACAGTAGTTCTTATTGCGAAACACCTAATACTTGCCCAGGATATGTACGCTATATCGACTGATCGATCTATTTTACATAACTCATAATTTGTGGTATTCCGATTTCGTTTGCTGTATTTTCACACACAAAGCGCTTGGCATAAAAAGAAAATATTAAATGTCGAATTGACGAATATGTACAGAAAAATTTAAAATTGAGAATAACGATTTGTGCAATTCAATATTTTCTTTTTAGGTTTTAATTTAGTGTTTATTGTTTAGTGCTTAGACTATGTTAGGGCTTAGATTAGCAGCGGGGATTAACCAACACCAGAGAGATTCACCGAGACCACGGGGCTTATATATAAGTTCGACTCGCTCTGGGTCGTAATATACCTCTTTTAGAGAATGATCCAAGACTTTGATTTGCGTCTCAAAGGTTTCCTCTTTTTGTGTGGCCTATTTTTTAGTGTTCAGTGATGGCAAGCATTTTTTTTTTTGTTATATTGAACGCAAATTTGTAAAGAATTCATGCAAAAACAAATAAGGTTGGTATAACATCCAGCAGGTGCGCAAATAATAATTGGATATTGGGCATAGCGGCAACGTACAAACAATATATATGAAAGTAAGAGAAAATATAATATTTGGATTAGATAAAATGTTGGATTAAGTTTGTTTGGTTCATCTGTAAACAACATATGTATACATATCATGTCGGTAGACATTTTATATAGTAATTAGTAAATAAAACAATTAAAAGGAAGAGGTGGCTTCTTCAAGAAGTTTCCTCTTTTTGAGGGAATATTGTCTGGTAATATCCCTTTCCCGTGATGGGACATTAAGTTAAAAATAAACAAAACGAGAAACAACAACAAAAGATACGCTGGTTTGGACACTCTCAATTTTCTCTGTTGATTTCGAGATCTGGGAAACTCTTTACGCTTTTTGGGGCCACTTTTTGGTAAAAGGCTCGGGCGCTTTCAAAAGTATCTACCTCCTTTAGACGAGTGTTCAGGGTCTTGATCTGGTTCTTGTACTCTTCCTCACGTTGGTTGGCCTATATCATGAAATCGTTGTTGTTGTTGTTGTTTCGCGGGGAGTTTTAATTTTTTGGGATAGGGGAATAATATAGATATTTAAGATAATATGGTTTTAAAGTCAAATTACTCCAAATGGAGAGAAAGGGGGGTAATTCATCCTAATAAACAGATACTGACCTTCTCCTCAGAGACTTCCAGGGACTTCAGGTTGTTGCCAACCACGCGCAGCTCCTCCTCAAGCTCCACAATTTTGCTGTTGTTCGGCAGAGATAGTAATAAAAGGAAAATAAACAATCATTAAATAGTTGTCAAAGATATAAGCTGGGAACGAGGAATAGTACAACTCATGCAATTGTTAAATATAAATGTGGTTTCTTTCGAGCGCTATTTATGCCCAGGCAGCAATGCCAAAGTTGACACTCACACACTTCACTTTCGAAAAAGATCTTGTGGCTGCCAACGGAGGCGATGAGCTATGATGAGTTATGGAGTTGGCCAAGAGCCGAGGAGAGAAATCCGTCAAATCATGTTGCGAAGGTCTGGCAAATATTTTTGTTATAATAACAATTGTTTTTTCGGTCCGGCAATTGAAAAGATTTCACTTTTTCTGGCCTTACTCTTTGGCTATTTTTAAACTATGGAAATTATAAATAAATATTTGCGTATCTTCATTCGGGTATAAATGGCGCAAAGAAACGAACGTGGATTATATTTAACCAAATGCAGTTAGTAGACAAAAAAAAAATAGACATTGACATGGAAGGCGGGGGCGGATGGAGGCGTGGCAGTTGACAAACCTTTCGCTGAGCTCGACCTTCTCCTCGGAACGCTCCAGATCCTGTTCCATGAGCACGAGTTTTCTGGCAACCTTTGGACGTAGCATGGCGTGGCGTGGCGTGGCATGGCATGGCGGGGCGTGGCAAGGTGTTAGCATTGTGTTAAGTACACACAAAGTGGGGTTTTTTTATTGGCATGGGTTATATAGAGGGATGGCACAGAAAAAAACGGTTTTAAAATTAGTTTCGTGTCTGGCTGGGACGGCAGCAGTTTGGAAAAAAATGTGAATACTGTGTGCTGGTTTCGTTCATTCATGATTCATGGCCACATGGAGCAGTAGTTGCAGCTAAAAAGGTGAAAAATCTCTGTCAAGTTTTTACTCGATTCTCTTCGGCTTTCGGGTTGCATTTCACAGCTCTCTTTGGGATCTTTAAAGCGCAACGACCTTAAAAACTTGGGGTCATTGTAGCTTTAGTTTCCAGCATTAAAAGATAGGTCGCCTGAGAATTCCAACTTGATCAGAGAACTTTTTCACATTTGTTAACTCCTCCTTAGACTGTTCCAAACCAGTGCTTTTTCTATTTGATCTAATCTATTAAGGACATGCTTTTAATATACAAAATATTATATTGCTGTCGAGGATATTCACATTTTTAACCAAGCATAAAACAAATATATATATAGGCAAAAGCTAGCTAGCTAATCAAAACAAGAACAATATCAAACTCAAAATTTAAATGTAACTTTAAGGAATAAATGCAAAAGGGGCATTGTTTTCTTTTTAATTGAGGTTAGGTTGTCGAGGCAGTGTCAACATTGCTTTCATTATTAGGCACAATAAACGGGGTTGGAACAAGTTGAACAATATATTTTGTATTTGGACTTATAACGTACTTTTCACCCTGCTCGGCACGCTCTTCGGCACGTTCCAAATCAGCTTCAACCATGGCCAATTTACGGGCAACCTTTTCTCATATATATTCATATACATATCGATTCATTGATTCATTGTTGATTGATTGATATATAATACAGGGAACGTCGGGTACACAGGAGAACATATAGAAAATGTATTAAATTTCATGTAGTTTTTACACAGATCTCATTTGGCGAAATAACACAAAGAAAGCGTATTAAATGAAGTTTTTCATTAGGTTTTAATGGTTTTTTTTTTATGTTTTATATGTGTTTTTATGTAGTGCCTTAGGATATATTAGTAATAACAAAACGGTGTGCTTAATTTTATGGTTATTTGTTGTGTTTTTATTTGTTTTTATCCCATAAAACTTGTGCTTTGTTGTCTTGCGGAACCATACGAATTTTTGTTGTCTGCAGCAATCTAAATTCAAAGGGCATTGATATTTTTGTAAATTTCTAATTTGTTGTACATTTTCTATATGATTAATTCTAATTAAAACAGTTTGCATTTCTTATCCCTTAGCTAAAATAATATCTTGAGAATAAGGAAAAAAAAATAAACTCCTGTTTTATTTATCCCAAATTTAAAAAGAAATCTTATAAAATGTTATTCAAGAAATAGCAATCTTCAACCATAATATTTGGAAATACGCCTAATTTTTATAGACAAACTTTTGGCAAAGGAAATGAAGAACATATATAAACTAATAAAAAAAAAAACATCCAAGTATGGATTAAATATTTTTAGGAACTTTAGCTTTTGTATCAAACTTCCTCTTCTCATAAAAATGAAAATGAATTTGAATTGAGGAAACTGGAGCTTCATTTATAAACTGTATTTAGAAACCAGTTAAGCTAAAGAATTCGTCAAGAACAGAGGAAATTACTTTGGGCCTTGTTCGACTCCATGCCTATTGATTTTAATGGCCATGTTGACCAAAATGGTCTTAATTTCCTGTTAGCTGTATGCTAATTTCTTTCAGTGAGTGTAAAATACCTAAGTGAATCACGAAAGTGAATGAATTAATGCATCAAGCCACAGTTGGCCAGGTGACTAAAGTGTCGTCACATCATCTTTAGGTGGAAAAGATAACCAATGCATATGGGCCAGTACTCTCACTCCACACACATTTCTCGCCACTGACTCAGCCCCCTTTCGATCGGCCTACGTCTGAGGGTCAAGTGAGCCTCCAACATCGCTTGATTCATCATCGATCGTTTTGGCAACTGAGTTTTTAGCCGCTTATGTCATGGCCACCGGTGTGAGCTCCAAGCTCGCGAAATCTACACGAATCCATGCCCATCGGGGAGCGGCCTTCTCTTATCGCCAGGCGAGTTAAACAAACTCTTTTTTTACGCTCTCCCACTCCCACTTACGGGTCCCATTTAATATTTTTTTTGTACTCTATACACCTTTGCCTTAGTTTCTGCGAAAAGATAAGAAAAGCAAAAGCAAGAAAATAGAAAGAAAGAGGGGCTTATCTGCCAATGTTGGTTATCAGTTGGTTTTATTTCTTCGATCTGATTGACGTGAAAAACACGTAAGCATTCTGCATGGATCGTGGGGAAAGGTAAACCGTGCTAGTACTATCAAATAAATGCAACTTCAACGTCTAAGCTAGTTAGCTTAGATTGCATTTCATAGGTTTAGTTCAGCTTTAAAGTTAAACTATAATAAATGTCCTCCTTTGAAAATATCATGGCCTCCAGGCTCCAGGAAGTCCATGTTTCTATCTATCTATTTCTATATATTTAAAAGATTTTAATCGAAGCTTTTTTAGACACTGAACTCATTTTCCCTATAATCCAACATTATTCTGCATCGAATGTAAGATTAATTTAAATTCCCATCTATTTCCCAAGTCAAGGAAACCTCCCACAATATTTAAATTTGCTGAAAACCATAAACTGTTTGATCACAAAACCTTTACCCAGAGCTCCGAAAAAAATGTACAACAACTAGAAGTCACCGAATATTATCTAGCACCCTTTTTTGGTCAATAAGATCAAGTTAATTTTTTTTTTGCTGCAATTATATATTTGTATTTATATATCTTTTTTTTTAATTTGTTTTTGTATATAATATGTTATATAAACATTAATTTGCAAAAATATTAATCCAAAATAGACATTTTCTTGGGTTATAATTTATAATTTTAAGGTGTGTGGTGTTTTATGCATATATACCGTGAATAGACCTAACATTTTCTTTACAAATACGTAAATCGAATGGAAATAAACAAACAAATCGCGGGAATACAACCCAATTACACTTTACGTTTAAAACAATCAATTCTTTATCGTTATATGCTTTTCAAGCAAAGTATTTCTCATGATGGAAGAGCATATACGTATATTGAGTACAATCAGCAGACTACTTGTGGACATCATCATCGTATGGACCGCTTAACATTTACTTTACATAATGCTATTGGTATTTTACAAATTAAGACACACGACGAGGCCTTTGCTAGGACCGCCTCCATTTTCTGGGGGGATTTGTTCACGAGTTACAATCAATAATTCATTGGATTGGATTTACATTGTATGTACATCAACTAATACATCATCATCATCTATACACATATATATATATTGCATATTGTCAGGCGGCGGGCATTGCGTGCCTAGATCTAAGCTAAAGAAGCTACCATCAAGCTTCATTCGTTATCGTCGTCTGAATTCATCATCTACTAATCATCGCGGTAAGCACAAGTTTTAGATCAACTCCTGGGGATTGATTCCTGTGCCAACTTTCGGGGTCGAGGAGACGTTCTCCTCTCATTCAATTCAAATCAAATTAAGTCAATTCGATATGTTCGCTTTTGGCAAAGGAACCAGCTCTCAGGTGTCGTTATTGGGATTGTTGTTGTGTTCGGGGCTTGTTTTTGTGGAGGACAATGTGGAAGTCTCTTCACCAACAGCAGCAATAGTTCTGGATGCGTTATTGTTGGCATTAGCATTACATAGTTCTGATTTACTGATATTGTTACTATTGTTACTATTGTTGTTATTGTTGCTTATCATAGTAGAAGACAAATTGGTTTTTAGCTGCACCTCATCGTATTTCTTGTCAGCCTCCTCAGCAAGGAAACGCGCTTCCTTCAGCTGATTCTCAAGAGCGTCCATGCGTTCTTCATCGGCAAGGGCGCGGTTCTCAAGAATCTTGCGAGCACTACACATTCAATGTAGTACATTTTTATATAGGATAGACGGCGACGACGACCATGCCCATAGAAGACAGTGACCAAGTGGTTAGCGATGATTTGCCGTTCCCCATCGGAATTGCAGTTGGTACAGCCGAAAAAGGTTTCGTGTGAATATCA
Source organism: Drosophila lini (assembly GCA_018905715.1). Lineage (NCBI taxonomy): Eukaryota > Metazoa > Arthropoda > Insecta > Diptera > Drosophilidae > Drosophila > Drosophila lini. The sequence goes on along the minus strand of JAEIIL010000243.1, from coordinate 2,698 downwards.
TTCGACGTCATCGTCCACATCATATGGGGTTTAGAGTCGTTGTGGTGGTGGTGGTGGTGGTGATGTTGTTTTTGTTGTTGTTGTTGCAGTTGTTATGACAAACAGATGGTTTACACACACATTCACAGATAGAGATAGATATTTTTTGGTTTTGTGAATTGTTTGGCGTGGTTGTTGTTGTTTGTAAAAAGAGATAGAAATTTTTTGTTGCCAGTTGAGTTAACTATTCGGATTTTGTCTACTTAATTAAGAAATATTTATACAACAGGACGTGGAGACTAGAGGAGGACAAGAAGGAGGGGGATAAGCATGAAACTTAAACCATGTTTGGCATCATCTTTAGACAAAATTCACAACTGTATTGACCAAATTAGGTAGCATTCAATTTAAAATAGTTTTAACGGACTTGTCTAGACACTATCGATCTAGATCAAGAACGCAGACAGTCTAGTCTGCTTCTAACTGATAGAATAATTCCAAGAACCAAACACTATTTAAGTTTCGTCTCATTACAAACACTAGGGGAACTTTTGCTAGTTTTCTTCTTTTTTTAGACATAATTGCTAAACAGCCATTTGACTAATAGACTACCATAAGCTTATCTAGGACATCATGCATTCCTATACATATAATTTTACAATGTTTACAAGAATGTAGGGCGAGCATCCACGGTGTTCCAGTTCCAGCGGCGGGTCGACATCTTTCAACTTAGAAAACTAAATGCTGTTTACAGAAATTCTTACAGACTAACTTAGGAACATCATCATTATGACAGTGACCATTATTAGAACGACCATTATCGTTCTTATTGCAGAGTTGGTTAGGTAGAAATTATAAATAAGAGAGCGCAGATAGAAATAGACAGAGGAGACCCAAAACCTAATTAGTAACGCAAATGTTGACCAAGTGAACCTAACCTCACGGTGACAAGAACCTCAAGAACCTAATAACCCTAGAGCCCTAAGGAACGGATACCAATTTCCGTGGATAAATATGGATACCATGACTATACCTCTTCGTATTTCTTATCAGCTTCTTCTGCAATTAATTTTGCTTGTGCTAATTGGTTCTCCAAGAGAGCTACTTTGTCGTCTTCCATATTTGTGCGATTCTCGAGCGCTTTTCGTATCCTGAATTTTGTCGCAGCATTGCGGAATGACATACAGATACGGTTAATGTTATAATATGTATATATAGAGTAACTCGAACTTAGGTAATTCGCAATAATAAACGCTGTAAACTTATAAAGTACATAATTGTGGGTATACAGTTGGGTGGTATAGATTGGGGCGGGTCAAAATAGGAAAGGTAACGTGGTACTAACCGTTCGCTCTCATCAGCGGCCTGAGAGGCTTCCGACAGCTTGGCTGTGGCGGAGCCCAGACGCTCCTCAGAGCGCTCCAAGTCTTCTTCGAGCAACTGGATGCGACGGTTCAGAGCAGCAACCTCGGATTCGGCCTATAAGACAAGCGTTCGAAGGTCGAACGAACCAGATATAGCATATCCATTCGCCAATTCTTAAGATATAGACTTAATTTTAATGTACTTCTTACAAATCTAGACTTAAGTGCTTAGTGCGTTTAAGGCAAGAAATGTACACAATAATGCTAGTTTTGGTATGAGGAAACAGCTTAGATGCTACTTGCTACCTTTGGTATGGGCAAACTAGTTATAACTCCCGACTCCTATGTTCTGTATAGAAAACTACACACCCCCCCTAATGCTTTTGCGCTCTCTTAAACCCCATATTAAAATTCTTAAATTTGTAATCTTAATTTCTGTTTTCCTACAAAGTCGACCATTCGTCCAATTTCTGTTTTGTGGCTTCTACCTGTAAAGAAACTTTTTTTTTCCACCTCCTCGTTGTTGTTGCGTTTTCCGAAAAAGAATAAGGAAAATTTGCCCAACGCTACAATATAGCGTGTTATTTTGGCCAAGTGCAATCGATAGTGGCCATCAAAGCTAAACAAAGTTCAACAACACTGGATACGTGTGATACGTGATATGGGTAGAAATTCCCAAATGAAGCCAATTCAAGGTTTCTGGCCCCCTGACGTCACCGAGTTAAACTAATCGAGAGTTTTTCCCACCGACCGAAGAATTATACCCATTAAAGAACGGAAAATATTCGATGCTATGTGTGGCCTTATAGAGACAGCGCGAACGTTAAACGATGAAAAGCGAAAACGGTCGGCGTTTGAATCACACACGCCCAAAAATGGTGAAAAAAGTATAAAAATACAAAATGAAAACAAAGTTTGAATCGAAAACGGCTGAAAAGCAATTGGACAAGGCAGTCCAGTGCCAGTTCCAAGTTCCATGTCCATGTCCGAAACCATGTCCAATGACTGATATGGTGCCGGGCATAGATACAGATAGGTGTACACCAGTGGCTACTGATATGTATGTTCATAGGGGCAGAATGACAGAGTTATAGAATGAGTGAATGACAAGCTGAGCAACTGACCAACCGACGACGCCTAGAACCGAGAGAACGATGTGAGTGCGGGTCATAAGAGGTACAGGCTTAGTTCTATTGGCTAACCTTTATGTCATAAGCATTCGTTAAGAATTCCTTTAAGAAAAATGTTTTAATTTAATTTAATCTAATTTAAGTGATGTCATATTTAAAAAAAAAAAAATGGTTTAACATTTTTGTTAAAGATTTTCTTTAGGAAATATTTTCAAAAATATGTAT
>JAEIIL010000242.1:0-11689 GCA_018905715.1 Drosophila lini | reverse complement strand
ATTTCAGTGACCTTATTTTAAAAATTTTCTAAGCTTTTCCTTATAATATATTGAAGCCTTTCTTAGTGTTTTTTATATTTATTATAATTTTTCTCAGACGTTAAGTTACAATGTTCCTTCGTTTATTTAAATTATAATCACTTTTTTGAGTGATGTACGAGTTGTTTTATATTTTCTCGACCTGTAACTTGAAGGTTCTCCCCTGCATCATTTACTGTCTCGATTTCGTGCTCCCTCCGACTGCATTGCGCTTGTCAATCAGCGCCCCTTGTTGAGAATGACGAAAAGTGCATAATGTGGGGGTCACATTCAACTACCATAGTCAGAGGAGGAGGAGGAGGTATTCCAATGGGTGTGGGGTGTGCGAGTGTTCAAGTGGCCTGCGGAATAAATCATGCGTGCTGACCAAACGACCTCCCACTGCTGAATTCCAACTTCAGTGGACTGCGGACTACAGACGACAAATGCGACCACACTTGAAGCAGCATTAAGCGAGGAAGTAACGAGAGTTCAGGACCCACAGAGAAAGAAATTAAGATTCAAATATATTTTAAATATAATTTAATAATAAGAAATACTTACAAAAATAAAATGAAGAATTTAAGGCTAAGAAGAAAGCATTTATATAGTTTCTTGAGGATTAGCATATTTATCCATAAAAATACTTTTGATAATAGGACTTTTTTTAGTTTTTAATATATTTCTTACATTTAAAATTCTATAAAAATGTTTAGGTACCAAAACTTTATCTAATTTAATAGCAAAACATTTTTTTAAATATTTTTATGTATTTGAAAGTGTAACTTACAAGTTTTATATATAAAACCTTGCCTTAAATAATTTTCCCCGTGCACTCTGCTTTATATTCTCCCTCCAATCCCCGCCTCAATCATAGCTGACTGATCTTATTGTTGATAAATGCAGCATTTCATTCACTGTACAACCGCAGCCTCAGTCAGAATGCTCAATTGTTGTCTGTATGTGGCATTAAAATTCGACAAAAACTCACTTGAGACAAATTGTGAATATGTTTCAAGAGGCGGGGAAGCAGCATCTTGAAGTGCGCTTAGCACAAATTTCTGTTTTGTTATGGAAAATGTTTTATTAGCAGTTCGAGGAGGAAGAGGCAGATGACTCTCTTGGGGAGGTTGCATGGAAACTGTCGCGTAGGCGTTTGATTCGAGCCGCTAGATGAAGATTAATTGCGTTCCACACAAAAAGAGGCCAACCGGGGGAGGTCACTCCACCTCATCATCATTCCCTCTGATCTGTTCTTCTGTGTATATAGGAGCCATAATAGTATCGAGTTGCAAAGCCTGTTAACTGGAGCGGAATAAGCTTGCAACATTTTAGAGAGCTGCACACGGGGTTACCTTTGACGACAGCGATAACATAATCTCATCGCGATATGGCGACCGTGAGATAAACATCGCCGAGGTATCATTACAAGGCTCAGCGAGAGAGATTTGCAGTCAATGCAACGTGAGGGGGCAGCACATCTACTTCGAGGGTTGGAAAAGTCAGCCAAGTGTAAAACAAGCCGACAAGCACACGTGGACAGGACACACGCCGGTTTCTGGGGGAGAGACTAGCACCCCACATCCCAGCAGTCAACAGAAATTATAATAACAGTAATTACCAGCAAACCAACAGACCATCAGGGTCCCCGAACCGAAGGAAGGATCATAGAAGGGGGGCAGACGAAAGTACTCCGGGAAAACTTACGTGTTTCCTACAATCAAATTTATAACTCAAGTGCAGGACACCAACCCCACGACACCAAAGCAACAGGAAGTGGATGTGGCAACCACAATACACTTGACAACGGAAATTTGATAAAAATATCAATCTAATAATTCTCAACTGGTTTATGGAAAATTTTAAATGAAAGCCAGGACTTCTTAGAGTATTTAAAATATATTTAATAAATTAGTATTGAATTATTTGTATAAAAGAATGATTTTTATTATGCAACTAAACTCTTTTTTCAGTTAAAAATTCTCTATTTATTTTTCAGTGGACATTTTCAACCTTCTTATAGACTTTTCACCATTGAAAATTTGGGATAAATATATATTTATTTTATTTTAAATTACTTAAACAATGTTTCACTAAAAAGTCCATAAATTATAATTAATCTTCCTTCACCTGAAATACATTATAGTATTACAATGCGATTATTTTTATCTCTGTACAAAACCAACCCCAAAGGGAAGGATTCAAACCGAACTAGGAATAGAAATCGGAGTCTATATAAAAGTTAGTTGCATGTTTCGCTTGTTGCAGTCGCCGTTGATAAATGAGGCCACGTGCCTTATCAGCCGGGAATATAACAAGCAGCGGACGTAGGATATGTAAAAATAGAGCAGCCCTTCCCGGGGACAGAAAGGAAGAGAGAGCGGGATCACGAAGCCCCCCTCGAAAAGCCGGCGAACCATACCCCTGATTATGCAGCCGGGCAAAATAGATGCGAGCTGAACACGAAAAGCAATTTGTAAACGACAAATGCAGACGAGGGGCGAGTCACGGGTCGGCCACTAATGTGGCATGCAAACACACAAATGCATTCAAAATAACGCCAATAATAATAAACTCGAATCGAAAGTGCAAACAGTGAACTTTCCAAGGAGACAAATTGGCAGAGAAAATAGAAGTAACCCTCATCTTTGAAGACACTGAGGGAAAATTATTGACAAGGGAAACATTTTTCGTTTTAAATAAATGTAAATGTAAATATTTAACTAAAAGCTACACTTTAAAGTATGAAACTGAAATATTAAAAATATTTTACAGTTTAAAATGATTTTTAAAACATGTAGATTAATTTTTCTTTTGTAAATTTGTCCTGAAATATATTTTCTAAGAAGATGAAATCAAGTTGGAGATGAAAAACTTTCTCTTAAAAATATCTACAAAATTTTCCGAGAGCTCTTTGTTATTTTTTTCAACAGTGAAGCCCTTGAAGAAGCCCTTGTAAGCTGCGGGCATCCTTATCCCTAGGGACTTTGGTTACTGTACCGCAGGAGGATATTCTATCCCGTCTGCTCTCCTCCCTCACAGGACTCACCTTTTATCGGGCTTTCATCAATTTGATGGTCTTCTTTTTCCCTACTTTTACCACTACTTTCTTCCTACTTTACCAGATGATGGCCCAAAAGACCATGTCGCGTCAACATCATAATTCAAAAACTTCATTCGAAAACATGACGTTTTCATTTCGGCACGCGTCTCACCCAAAAAAAAAAAAAAGTTCCTTTCATTCATTCATTTGCCGGAGGGTTGAAAAAGTTATGAAACGGTGTGAAACTCGCCAGCGGCGCTTGCATAATCATAATTTCATTTCGCCTTTAAGTGCTGAGAAATTGTGTTTATGTTTAGTTTAATTTGCAGTTTTCAGCCGAGACGAGGGTGAAGACTAAATGGGGTTCTGTCATGCAAAAAAAGAAGGAATAACAGAACTAAGAAGGCTAAGAAGGCACTTGAAACTATTTTTAATGAGAGCTCGAAATATAAAACTAAAAAAAGAAATGGAATAAAAAAAAAAACTGTACAGAAAAAAGTACCCTTATATTTATTTTAATTAATGTCTGAAGTGGCTGCTACTAGAATTTATTTAAAGTATTTTATATTTTTACATTTTATGTATCTGAAATAAATATTTAAAATATTATAAAGTCAAAAATAAATACTCTAATAATTTCCAAAGTGTAGAAACTGCAACAAGACCCCCTTCCATTCCAAGACAGTGGCTTTTAGTGTCCTTTTGGCTTAGTCCTCTGTCAGGCATGAAATTGCAGGCCAAAGCCACCGTCACATAGGGTGGAACCAGACAGAGTCCTGTCTAGTTTGGTGGTTTCTAATAGACCTGATTGATGACTCAGCCGGTTGGCATATGTTCTGCCAAAAGTTTAAGCCCGGTAGCAGCTGCTAAAAGCAGCTCAGAGACGAGCTGCTCCCCTGGGACCTTAAGCTTTAAACTTAAAACCCAAAAAAAGAGAGAAAAGTTGAGGCTATAATGCCACATAAGCTGCCATTAAGGCGTAGCTGTCAGATCCACACGCTCACCTTCCCCGAGACACAGCCATTAAAAGTGAATAAAAATCAATTTAATAATTTAAGCTAAAGACTTTTTCAATTAAAGGCACTGAAAGGAGACCGCAGACGCAGACTTAAGCCGCTGCAGGACATCATAGTCGGCAGGACACCTTTTATATGGATGTGCGGCGGGGGTGTGGTCAGTCGGCAGAGATGAGGCAATGGAGCGGAAATCGAAACCAATAAATTTCACAAGTCTGGGAAATTATGAAAATCCTAATTGAATGAGAGGAGAAAAGTATATAAATTTCAAGGATGTGCAGGTTGCCGCGTCTTTCTTTTTGAACCTGCAAAGAGGATATATTTTTATGGAGGCGTTGGCTGCTAATGGCATTGCTAATTGGTGGGCCGGCGGCTAATTTTCTTGGTACAATAATGCGGGTTTCCTTTGATGAGATCTTGGAACAGGACACACACGATTAAGGATCTCAATAAATGGTAACCTTGAGTGAAATTATGGCAACTACAAGGTTAAATATGAGTAGATTTTGATGCTGTGATCTTTAACTTGAAAATAAAATATTTTAAAATCTTTTTAAACCTTCATAACACTTTAGATAAAGTTTAATAAATATTATAAAAAATATTTTCATATAAATAAATCACAAATTACAATTTAAATCTCCCATAAATCAAACTACATATATTTTCCACTTAAATAAAAAGGAATAAAATATTTATTGAACCCTATTCACAGGCTCCCTTCAATATATATTTGCCTACCGCTTCAAATTGGAGCTGTCAATTTTTTAAACACCAAAATCTAGATATAATGCCCGAGCCATAGAACCCGGGAAAACTTTTATCGAAAAAGGCTGAGGAGAAAAATTCGGAGGAAAATCAGCAAATAATAAGCGAAGTGTCGCGCTTGATTTATGTGATTTGTTTGGCGCTGCTTTTCGGAGTGTAGGTGCCAGGACAGCCAGGACTCGTGTGGGTGTGTAAATGTGCCTTTAATGGCGCTTTGTCATCATCAACATTTGTCCTTGCGCCGAGTGCGTAGCCGGCAGGCAACAGGATATGATTTATGTCCTCCATTTCTAGGCGCCCCCACATATGTGTGTGTAGTTTGCTGTATGTATTTTTTTCGGGTGTTTTTTTCTTTTGTAGAAAAACCACAGAAAAGCCGCAGCTAACTTGGCTTACTGCCTGAACTTTTTCCGCCTAATGACAATTTTTCATATGATTTGCTGGTTCACAGACTTGCCCTATTTCCAGATAAAGTCCCAGCTCCTAATCATAATTTATATACACTTTTGCTTACACTCATTGTTGTCTTGATTTATGCGATTGCCCAACTGAATGTTCATCTGATTCGATTTTAATGTGGTCTCCTAATGATGTTGAACTTTTTCGTGATTCCCCGATTGATGATGGACTTTGATTTGGACCCTCGAGTGCAGTGGTGATTGATTCGATGGCATTGCTTCAATTGCAGTCACAGTCGTCGGTCGTCGCCAGCTTAGAAATGCATTTTTCTCGATTCCCCCGAGTCGTAAATCATATTTCTCTTGACATTTCAACCCGGTCTCAATTGCCATCTTCTCGAAGGAGAGATTTTACTTTGTCTCATTGTTTACATAAGCCAATTTGATTACGCTCCGCTGACGATTGAATGGCAAGCCAATCAATCACAACTATTTCCGACTTGGCCCAGAAAAACAATGAGAACCGAATAGTTTTTGCAATTGAAATGCAATCTGCGAAGGCGACAGAGGAGGAATCTCTGTTTGGGTCAATAAAGTAATTGAGACTGGCGTCGCGCTGGCGGAGTGTGAAGAGTGGAGGATAAAGGACGAGAACGAGGACGTAGGGCGGCGGCAGGATAAGCAAACAAACCCAAAAGGGTTGCAAATGGATGCGGGCTCTGTCTGCATTTATGCAAATGATATGGAGCAGTATACACAATCAGATACAGTTAGCCGCTCACAATTAAGTGGGAAAGCGGTGGGAGATAAGAGCGTGATAAAAATATTTTTAAAAAATATACAAATAGGGTTAAAAGGTCCTTGAAATATGTAAACAATTAATAAATTCAATCCTTAATTAAATAATAAATTAAAATAAAACTTTACAATATTTAATCCCTAACTTGTTGATATTTTGAAACCTATTCTTATGGTTTTTTATGTAATATAATATAAATATCCCTCTGCTCACGCTGCCACCTCTATCTGATGTTATTTCATTTGCGGTGCCATTGGGCTGACTGAGTGACAGAGAAGTAAACAAAATATTTACACAGGGGCTGAAACCAGCTCGCATTTAAAAGACATCAACACGAAAAGGGTTAAAACGATGCATTTGAATTACCAAAATAAACAAGAAATACGAAAATACTTTAGAGAGCTGCGATCGTTGGACTAAAGGGGTTAATTGGACCGCTTGCCATCCAGCAAATAATGTATCTGAGAGATACAGGGACAGGCTGACTGACTGACAAGTCCCTCTGCCTGCTTATGACAGCTGTCTGAAAGTTTTCTCGTGTTCCGAATTTCAAGAGGAATTATGATTGGGGCGTCGGTTCATTAAACCTATGACGCTTCATATTTTCTTTTAATTTACTTGCCGTCAGCAGGCGGCCCAAACAATACTGCCTGCTGACGGCACCATTTAAATTGGCCATTGTGCCAAAGGATATGCTAGATATATGTACGAGCAAATGAAATACAGGTAGTCAGTCCCGGATCCTGCAGCTGCCCTGGAGAGAGAGAGGCTCGAAAATTGACTTTTCTGACTCTGATTGTGTTTGGGCTGCATGTTGCGGTTGATACAAAGGGAAAACTCATTATTTCTCGTTTTGTTTTCCATTGCAACGTCATTAACGGTTGGGTTCCTAGCCTGCTCCTATAAATTCCCCTCGGGCTGTGCCAAAAAACATTTCATTTCGGGTCTATGTCAAGTCCTTGAATGTGCGACAATGGAACCCAACCAGGACTCACCCATCATCCCAGACAGCGGCGCTCTCAAAATGTCCAGACAGTCAGGCACTTCTTTTTGTTCCCTGGGTCCCTTCTCTTCTTTTTTTTTTTGCATTGTTCCAGTTTTTGGCATTGTTTCCGAATTTTTTCCACTCGTCGGGCAGCCTTGAAAAATTTGAGAAAAATAGTAAGGAATAGGAAAGTAAAGGAGTCTGCAATCGCAAGGACACTCTCATTGCTTTCCACTTGAAAATCGCATTAAGCGGATTTTGCTGCGCATCGTAGGTTTATTTTTTGTTGTTCCGACCAAGGAGACTTAGTGAAAATCTGGGATACATGTGACATTTTGCCGGGGATTAGGTCATAGGTGAGTCTTATGAGATAACAAGAGGCGTGGAGGAGGAGAAACTAAGAACTTTCTATACATAAAAAAAAATATCTTGCAAATCAGGGAAAACCTCGAGGAAACTTTTCCTTTTGCTGGGCAAACAAATCATCAACTTAATTTCACTAAAAGGTCCGTTCCATATGTTGTGGGGTCCTTGAAGATAACTCAATTTTCACTGATTACCCTCATGACTCACATCAAAAAGGGGATTATCTATTGCTGCATCTCCTTTGGTTTGGTTTCTTTTTTTTTTTTGTTTCTGGAAATATATATGTATATATTTTTATGTCTAAATTTCATTAATTCCAAACAAACAGGAGGCGCCCATATCGAAAATTACAAGTCGCACTTCCTGCAAATGGGAATGGAGGAAAATATCAAATTACATCCTCATCTCTCCTCATATTCAAATGTTCCGAAAAGGGAGAAGTCTGGCCCTGGCAGCTGCTCCGAGGTTCCGAGACCGGGCCATTAATTTCCCGGGGAAACGGACGACAAGGCGACTGCCTAAGTAAAGGATAACAAGCCTAACGACTGCACATGTCTTCATCTTGATTATGGCAAACGCACACGTACCTCTCCAGGACTCTCATCCTCTTGTAAATGCACCTTTAAGGGTCGCGCCCGAAAGTCGCGACAAGAGAGAAAGGGTGTCCCTGTGTTCCGTCTCGGTTTCAGGTTTTCCGAAAGGAACCCAACCCGAGTTCAGGGCATAGAGATATATTTTTTATGCTTAAGCTGCAAGTGTGACATTCTCACTTGGCCATGACACCTACTGCGAGTGGAGCCCTCGCATCCTTTTCGTTTCCTTTTGAGAAATTGTCACACATTTGTTTTTTCTCTGGGAAATATTACACGAGTCTCCCCCAGCCTCTTCTCCTACTCTCTCATTTCTATTTCTTTTGATTTGTGTTCCCATCTTTTGTAGTTCATTAATCTTGGCTGGGTTTTTCTTTAGTTAAATGAAATTTCCAAGTTCATGCGGGAAAATTGGGTCACTAAGGCAGTCGTTACTTGGCTAGTGGCGGTCATTAAGGGCCAACAATCAAGCCCGAGGGGAGAAAACTATTTAAAAAAGAGGGAAAACTGAAGATTAAAAAATGAATTAGGAAAGGTGATATAAGGAAATTGTTATAAGTTCAAAGAAAATATGTTTTCTATAACCTATAAATAATGAAAGTTAATAGAAAATCATAAAAAATCGTTTATAAACAATGCTCCTTCATGGTTCCTGCCAAAATCAACTACAATTTTCTATGGTACAACTTCCATTAATTTTCAAATTTTAAACAATAAAACTTATTCAGAAAATGTACACCCCTCTTGGCTGTGACATTCGAATAATGATTTGTAACCTCTGAGCGTTATCATCCAATTTTAAATCTGTTTTGTTTCCCTATCGTTCCGGAATAATCGCAAAAATTCGGCAAACCCTCTCGAGAGAGTCCTTAAAGCAAACTGCAGGCAGCTGTTGGCACTCTCGGGATGCTATCTCCTACCGTATCTCTTGACAACCCAAAACAAAGGAAAACGGCACCTTCAGGGCGCTGGCTTGGCTCTCTATCATCTATCAGATTTTCCGATCGCGATAACGCTTCACTACTTCCGGGTTGGGAAAAATGGAAAATTGGAAAGGGGCTCTATAAAAAAAAAAGGTTCACAACCGCAGAACGCCACTTGGGCCGTTCTTCACGCTACGAGTTTTCCAGTTTACCATTTTAATGGGCATGAAAAACCGAACCACTCGGAGTCCTCGTCGTCGTCCTCTGCCGCTCCTATCAAAAATACACATAATAAAAAAATAAAAAAGAAACCCTCGTACGCCAATTACGATTTATTTGTCTGTTCTGAAGTGCAGAGGTAAATAAAACCCCGATCATACCTCCATAATGCGGTGATCCGAGGTCGTGTTCCACCTTATCGAGCACTCTGTGCTCTCTAGTTTTTTATTTTATTTTTTTGTGGTTGATTTCTGTAATGCGGTTGCTGTGCATAAATTTATTCGTTCTGCTTCGGGAAAAACAGGGTCACACTTTGCTATCACAAACTGGCATTTTGTCACGTTTTTTATGGGTTCCTGGCTATGGGTTTTCCACAGCTCCGGCACTTTTCCAGCGATTAAATGTATCGTGCATCCAAATATGCTCATTTGAGGAGTACTTGGTCCGGGTCTTGGAATCGCCGGAGTGTGCGCCTCTCTCTTTTTTAGTAATTGCCGTACAGGAAATTAGTTATTCATGTTGGGTTTGCGCTTAATTTATGCATCGCTATAATTGTTTGTGCTGCTGGAAAATCGTTTTCAATGTTCGGAACGGAAAGTTCTCGTTAATGTGGGCGTTATCGGAATCATTACGCAGAAGGAAAAAGAAAACAAACACCATCGTCTAAGGGGAAAAAAAACTACACATTTGATATGTAACGAAACGTGTGAGAAATTCCCAAAAAATGCAGCGGGCTTTAGTCTTGTATTTATTTTTTTTATCAGAAGAAATATGGTTAGACTCCGCCCCATTTTGGGTGAAAGAAACTTTGGCTGACGTTTGATAAATGACTGATTGATCGGGAAGCGCCAGTATGAAAAACTATGGAGAATCGGAGATTTCTTCGGGGGCAGACACCCAAAGCCATGTCAAATAAAATTATCGGCGGGACAAGTTAATGTCCTATAAAATATGAATACCAAAAACTTGGAGCTAAATCAAAACACAAATTAACAATGAAAATTATTCAAAATGCTTCATGTTAGCTGTTACTCCCTCCCCCCAAAGAAAAATAAACCCAAAATGATTTATGACAATGGGGCGGGCGGGAAAATAAAAGGGGAGAACGAAACAAATAAAACGAGAACAGAAAACATTGAAAATCAACCAAAACGCAAAGCGAAGCAATTAAAAGAAAAATCCGTTGAACTTGCCGGCAGTCGTAAACCCAAAAACTGGAGAAGGAAAAATGGAAAATGGACAAGCCCCGAAGGCTTTGACAAGAGCAGAAAACAATTAACCTAAGATTTAATGGTTTTCACACATAATTCTACGAGTCTTGTATAAAATAAAGGATTATCTAAGAGCCCCGAAACCGAAACACTTGGAAACCACATACCAGACCACCCCTAACAAATCATTTATAAAACATAATTGCTCCAAGTCACTTGAGAATCGGTTCAAAGATAAAAGAAAAAATGTGGAAAATCTTAACAAAGATCCCCCAAAGCCACACAAAGACACCGCAGGCGATGCGTTTTTTTCAATGGGATAATATTTTGGAATAATGATTGGAGATGCTTTGCTCCTCCAAAGCATCTATAACTACGTTTTTAACACTTGCCCAGCGATCCAGGGACCGCCTGTCGAGCACAAGACCTGTGTGTCCCAGTCAATAAATATACATTTACGAGTATTTTTCTTACGCGCTGCGACTATAAATTAAATCAGGGAAAACCCAACGGCCCGCGAGCACAGCAATAACAAACAGAGAAATCCGAGACAGAGACTTCTCCCATTTATATTGCTCCCAATAATGAAGCCATTACTGCAGTCAATGCGTAAGTGCAAATGGCCATTAAAAACAATTTAAGGGGCGGATCGGCCCATTTTCCCGGCGAAAGCATTTAGAAATATTGCAAATTACTGCAAATAATTGACAAACATTAAGTGTGCGCCCAACAGCTGGGAAAATTTACACAGCACCCACTCAGGAAAAATCAAAATGTAGGAAAAATCCCAGACAGCGGCCCAAAATTGATGTTATTGTGATGACAAATCAACCTCGGAGCTGGGAAAGCTTTCTATCTAATGAAACTGCAATTCACAACGGAGACGCAGGACTTTCCCAGCTGCTCGTGTCAGGGTGGGTGGTTGCACTTGATTTATGTGCGAGGTTTGCCCATCGAAAGTGCTTTCTCATCGATGCTGTGGAGCAGCGGGCACAATGGGATGCTTTATTAAATGCTGCAACCGAATTCAATTTTCGCAACTGTTGCCAAAATATCAGCTTAGCTAAGTGGAAGGTCAATTGCACGAGGGGGAAGTGGAGGGAGTGCCTGCCTTTGCGGGGCGGAAAATTTGAACATTTGTTAAAGCGACTTATTAATGTTATAATCTAATTATAAATGGCAGCTCTGGCTCTGATTTCGGGATACACATAAAAAATAATTTGCCGATGAGGGTGCAAAGTGCGGGTAATATTTCTATAGTTTTCCTTTTTTTTCGAGGGGTAAAATATAACCAAATATGGGATTAATTGTAAGCTGGCTATAGGTTTCACATAAAAAAGGGATTTTAGTTTT